>JAWZYV010013726.1:0-256841 GCA_038373885.1 Cheiracanthium punctorium
TTTGGGGCATGCCCAAATCTCGTCAACTGTCACCAAGCTATGCGTGTTTGGTAATATCGCCAAATTTGGCGACAAAAATAAGTTTCTGAAACTGAACCCAGCTGGGCGATATTTCTTTTACTTGGAGAAAAATCACACATAGTTAATATTATTGAATTATCGTACCTCAATTTCAAATTAAATAAATCCGAATGAAGTGCATCAAAAATTTATGTAATGTAATAGGCGTACAACGTAATCGTGTGGTGTCCTCATCAGATTTTTCAATTACATTTGCTTCCATTTACTCCACAATGACATCAAGTACATTTTCACGGTACTTTTCTCCCTAAGCATACAGCGGAGCAAGTTTTGCAAGCAGTACCCTCGTAAGTGTGAATTACAGAGCAAAAGCAGCGAACTTTGTACAATGTATCCTGACTACTGTGAAGGCAACAGTAACGAGACTTTGGTAAGTACTATAGTCTGTGTATTTAGAACAGGCGCGTCAATGTCGGAAGATTTTTTTCCACTTTTTTACTCTTTCCTCTCTTAGTTGCCATGATTCCGTCAAATTTCAGATTTTCCGCACATGATTTCGTAATCACAAGGAGAACGCACGCGATAAATGGCAGAAAGCTATCGGGACTCCTTAACTGATGTTTTGAAAAAAAAAAAAATTCAGCCGCTTTCTCCCAGGCTCAACGAGGGAGAAAATGTGACATTGACACGCTTATTATAAATACCAATTTTTATTACATTATCATTCTCACAGTTAAAAATAATATGAAAGTTCTGGATAATTCAGACTCCGTTTTCAGGGGCAATGTTCGTGTACCCCTGGAACAGCAAAATTCCGTTAAAAGAAGGAAAATGTTTTGACGTTCTGAAATTTTGTATGGACATAGTAAATTTTCTTTTTTTTAACACACTCCAACAGGATTGAAAAGTGTTTATGATTTCTTTTTCTCTGCCTGTCCGTCCGTCCGTGCTCCCTTAAATAAGCATCGAATACTACAAAATGTATATATGTTATTTCTATGTACTGTATCATGTACCCTATTGAAAATGGCGCATCCATAGTTCTTTTACTGAAGGATTCAAAAGATTTCCAATACATTACGCTCTATGGGCAGTCATTCTTTAATGCGTATTTTAGAGATATTCGATTATTTGAAATGAAACAAAATTTATATATGCTATTAAGGATTATAAGATAAAGCTCTTCCTCGAAAATAGAGTCTGTATCCTTATTAGTTCTTTTACAGGAGCACTCAAAATAATTCCAATACATTACGCTTAATTGCTGCTTAGACAGACATCTATTTTAAACGCAATATCATTCTGCTATTCAACTGGTTAATAGTTAGCTAATAATCCAAGGACGGTCGTGTGCTTCTCAAATTAACGGACTAATTAAAGTTTTAATGGTATAATTTCGAGTTTAGTCTATCTACAATAACTAAAGTGAATGTTTGGATCCATCTATACGTGCGGTCTCCAGTCAAATCTACAGCATGCTGAGCTCGTGAAATTTGAACATATTGGTTTATGAGTTCGATAAGGTGCACCTGAGAGAATCAGAAAATTTTAAAATTTTAATTACTTTTTAATTTATTAGTTAAAAACCATTCAAACGGAAATTTTTCTCACCCTGTAATGAAATCTGTCGCACACAACATCGGACAACATCCGCTTCCGAAAAAAGAACACTTGGGAGAAAATGGCGACTGCTGAATATTCCGTAAAACAGAAATGGCAGTCCGTGAGCTGTTACTTATGTTACATGGAAAAAACTTGCGGTATGTTACAACCAAAAACGAGCGTCGACTGTATACAGCGGCATCTTATATTTGCACCGCCATCTATCGCACATCATTGTCACCGTACGTAAATCAGAATTTAATTGAATAAAATAATCTGCATTAAAACAAAATTCAATTAAAAATAGAATTAAATTAAATGATTTAATACAACTACATACATAAAATGCTGGCATAACACTTAAAGGACTTCTGGGGAGAGGGGGGGGGGAAATCAATTTAAAAAAAGCATAGCCACCCTGGGAGCACTGCCCCCCTTAGTCGAATTGACTGGCTACGGACCTGGTCTGCGAGTGGAGCTACTGTTACAAGATCAACTTGCATATGTGTTAGTTATACTCGATACACTCTCGTATGTAAACGGGTAGGCCCCGGATAGACAATTCGAATGCGTACAGTAGTCTTGATTCCGAACTTCGAAACGGGACTCGGAACCATTTTTGCACATTCCCTTGTGATCCAGCAAGTGAACACACACACACGGATCAAGGCCGTAGCCAAGGGGGGGTTTTGGGGGTTCAAACCCCCCCGAAATTTTCAGTCACATAACTTACTGTTCGTAGAAAAAAAATTATCCCTTGTATCGCCAATTACGATTATTGCACTTCAGTTCATTCAAACCGCATGTAAATTTTTACTTGTGTTTCTCTGAGGATCGCAAAGTGATAAATTTCACTTAAATATGCTACTCTTTTCTCTGAACGTTATATGCATACCTGTCTTCTGAGTATGGCCGAAAGGAAATGCAATTTCCGTGGCACTTGCAAGCAGAATTTCTCATTCTCATCAAATAATTCTTTAAATAAACAGTGTTTAATGTATCATAGTAGTAGGAATTTGTGAAGGTGGTAGCAAAAATGTGCCCGAAGTACACTATGTACGGCTGCTTTATTTACACAATTTTACATAGTATTTACATTTCCCATAATTAGAATGCAGTATGATCGGAGCAAAAGCTCACATTCGTCTCAATGCTTCTCCACATTGGTTCTCTCTCTTCTTCTTTCACCCCCCCCCCTTACACGTAGAGAGAGACAAAAAAGAAATATCGTAAATAAAAAAATTTCTCTTTCCACAAAAAATAGTGAGTCATCTCTGGATTCCATCGGAGATCGAAACACGAAACAGTTTCACAGTATCGTGTTTATGACCTCTATAAATAAAAAAGTCAGAGTGATAAGTTTGTGATTTTTGGAGTTTGGGACAAGTAGGCTCCAGGGTTGCCAGATGTGGCTAATTTTAGCCATTTTTGCTAATTTCAGAAGCTGCTGGCTAAAAAGAAAAATTTTTGATTAGCCACTCGTTTTTTGGCTAATTATGGCTAAATTCTGAGGCTGCTGGCTAAAAAGAAAAACAAAATTTTAGCCACTCGTCTTTTAGCTAATTATGGCTTAATTCTGTAATTGTTGGCGAATATGAAAACAAACAATATATATATATGTATAGCTACTTGTTTCTTGTCTAGGCTGCGGGGGACGTCACAATTCGTAACATTGTCTATCACCCGGCATTTGGTCCTCTTTCCGAACAAATGGGGTGGCTTTGTTTTGGTTTTAGTTCGAGTTTCGACGGGTTTTTTGTTCGATTTTGATTCTTAGCGAAAGAGGGTTTTACGTAGCTGAGCTGACTAGGGCACATGTATTTGTAGTGCGGTTTTTTTTTCTAATGGCCGGCCTCTGCCTTGAAGACTTTGGCCACAACAGGCTGGAATTGTTAGTCACTTTATTATGGGGACACCTAGTAGGTGGACCAACGTCGCCCCCTATGAAGGAACGGACACAATGACAGCCACGCCCAGTCGGGCATCGAACCCCGACCGCCGGGAGTTGAACCCGAAACCGGAGTACGGTGCTTTACCCACCATACAACTCGGTCGGCCCTTGTTGTGCGGTTGTACTAAACATTGAATATGTTGCCGTGGTTACGGTAAGCTTGAGTAATTATTAAGTTACAGTTATTAAACGCTCGCCTATAATGAGTAGAAAATATAATAAAGAATGGGAGATTGAGCATCCATGGTTAATGCTGAAAGACAATGCGTGTTTTTGCAAGTTGTGTCTTTGCTCAATATCCCAGCTTAAAAAGCATAATTTAGTGACTCACGAAAAATTAGCCAAACATAAAGAGAAAGACTTGAAATCCTCTAAATTAATTGCACTGTTCACTGTTTATAAAAAAATATCAGCTGTAAATAAATCATTGAAAGAATTTGATATAAAATTTAGTGTAGCTATTGAGTGCCACTGCAGTATTGAATCCGTCGATCACCTAGGTGAAATAGTGAAAAGGTATTCAAAAGGTAGTGCACTAGAGGATCTGAAACTCCAAACAAAGTGTGCATGTCTCATTAGGAATATCATAAGCCTATCGTTATTCGAAGAGATGATTCAAGAGTTAAGAGAGGCTATGTTTTCTTTATATATTGATGAATCTACCGACATTTCCGCAACAAAGCATTTATGCCTGTGTGTAAGATTTTTTCCCCTCAAATAGTAATCGCTTTCGTCCTCTCAAACGTTGGAAAGTGTTTCCTAACCAATGCATTCAATTCGATTTATCATTCCACAAAATTTCTAAGTAGTAACTCTTTATTTTTGCGATCTACTAATCTTTAAACTATTATTATTGTTATTAATTTAATCACAAAAATACGCTTGTGAATCACATCTATGCTATATTCTAGACTTTTTAAAAGTTTTCTCGAAAATCCGAAAGATGGCGCTGCAATCAAAGTGGCTATTTTTGGCTAATTTTAAGAAGCCATGTGGCTATTTTCAAGAATTTTGATCTGGCAACCCTGCTAGGCTCCAGTCTCGACCCATGTGGACCGGGAGGGAGATCCTACGTTGCATTATTCACGTAACCAGTCCGCTACTCCTTAGAATAAAAAGAGAGTGGCACTGCGGACAGCAGGAGTAAAAAAAAAAAAAAAAAAAAAAAAAACATCCGCTGCCTGGCTAGTGTCGCCCCTCTCGAGTCAGCGCCCTAGGCAGTCGCCTAGTTTTCCTATATGGTCCAGCCGGCCCTGCTCTGTCACACAGTGCTTGTCATTCTTTAAAGGCTGCACTGACACAGAGGTTCGCTACGCCGATAGGATATTGCTTACATAGCACTGTTTCAATTTGGATGCATTATTTTCGCGTTTTAAATAAAAATGAAAAAACACAAAGCTGGAGATCATACTTTGTTTAATTTTAATTTCAGTGTGCTGAAAAAAGTACCATATTAAAACATAAAACTTGAAACCCCCCCCGAAAAATTTTCCTGGCTACGGCCTTGACACGGATAGTTCCTTCTGTTAGTTTAAAACGCTGGTTCTCAGACTTGTTTCGATCAGCGCTCACTTTAAGGTTAAAGAAAAAAAAATCTAGGTCCCTCCCCCATAATTTTTAATTTACCTTTCTACATTACCATCTGCTGCGTAGTATCTTAAAAACAGTTCTTGCAAGTATAATTTAAACATACACTAAAAAAACAAAACAAAACGAAACCAAAAAACAAAATAGCAAACACTCAGTTTTGTTATAAAACACGGTTATTAAAAGACTAAATCAATGCATTATTATTTCACTTGGTTAGAAGCTCTCTTATAACAAGTTTTCTTATGGGTAACAGGCTTCGACTTACTTAATTTAAGTTTTAAATACTGAGGGCACTAAATGATTTCAGTGGCAGGGCGGTTTAAAGTCGGATTTTTACAGGTAAAATTTGTCTGTGTCGCTCCTCTAGTCCTATTTCTACTGTCCCCCCCTCTCCTGAATGGCTCCAGAGGCCACAGGAGAGCGTCCTCGCTCACTCTGAGAAAGAATGCTTTAACCCTTTAAGCAGTCAATTTTTTTAGCGAAATGCTTCCAAAAAAGGCATATTTTGAAAGGCATATGATGAAATATTCCGCTCTCTCGCTAGGAAGAAAAATCCGGATGAAAAGCATTTCAGTTACATGGACAAGCCACACCATCTATTGAAAAATATTAATACTAAATAGTCTCTTCACAATAATGAAATATACGGGCAAATCAGAAAAGGAAAGGAGAAAATACCGATGCCCGTACGCTATACGGGCAAACCAGTTGAGGCCAATTTTGGGTCGCACGTACACTGTACGGGCAAACCGCTTTAGGGGTTAAATAAGATTACCATAATAACGTTGTTGTACTTTTTTTTCCTTCTTATTATTCTTCTAGTTACCCAAGATCGATGTTTTTATGCCGAGAAGTATACTTGACCGAGATCCTCCATACCACAATTTCACCATTGCTGATTTAATGAATCTAGGACAAAGTGTTGATAGCCTTATAGAGTTTGGGTAAGTGCTGAATTCAGGTTTTTAACCCTTTGAGGCGCAACCCTTTCCCAATGCTGAAAAAAGGGCAGCCGTTGCCATCGCTCGACTTAACTACCAGCAAGATGGCGGACGATCGAAACGTTCATCGCGTGCCACAGATCTAGAGATCCTTTGTCCTTCAAAACAGTTTATTAGTTTTCTTGAGGACATAAACTGAATATTTATGGCCACAAAACTTTTTTTGTGGCAGAATAAATTGAATGCTAATATAAATGCTGTTACAATGCACATAATGTTTTAATAGAAAACATGGGGGACCGTCAATAACATATATAAAGCGATCCAAGCACATCTGCGACAATTAGAAAACTGACAGGAAGATATATCAAAATCACAAACATTTTTCAAATTCGTTGCAAAGTGCTTATAAAGCCATTCAAATGTGCTTGAATGCTTTTGTGTGAACCTGTAAAAGAGCTGTAAATGTAACACACAATTTACAGTAGAAAGTTTGCAACCACAAATTAAATGTAAAAACCATAAATAAAGTTCGTAACTATCTGTACTACGACAGTTTATAGAACACGAACAGAAGAGCCAATGATCAGACAGCAAGCAGATAGACAAACCGGAATTTAAACATATATATATAAACGTTATCTAAAAGTGTTGATAAACGGTCACTTTATTAACGCATTTATTTTTTATATCAATTTTAGCCGCTGAGTTTTGACGAGTTTAAGTAGTGTTATTCATTTTTATGAGAAATGTTTTATACAAATTAAGCTTCTGTCTAATCCTTCTCTTTAATACAGGTTTCGTACACATCGAAAGGCACTTCAGGGGCCATACATTTACAATGCTCTCGCGCTTCGACAAGATTTATTGTGTTATTCAATGAATTCCAGAGTGGATGAAGACCTCGACCCAACTGTAAGGTCTTTACGTATGTATGAAACAATATGTGTTCTGTATTTTCTCACCTTTGTTTATCTATCAGTATTGTTCCATTATCCGTTAAAACAATGCAGTTGACGTTTTGGATGTATTATAGTTAAAATAAAGAAAAATTATAAGTTGAAAAAAGCCACCTGTATATTGTTATTTACTTGTACAAATATGGAGAAAAAAAATAAATTCAAAGGGAGTTTCGAGTTTTCTTTGACGTGCAGACGAAAAGAATTATCGTTTAACTTCCGGAAATATACCAAATATTGTAGATATTAATTTTTATCTTAGAGCTGCAGCTACTTATTAAAACAGAGTATCTAAGTTTTAAAATTTAATAGCGATCCTATATTTTTATTTCGAATTTGAATCATCATGTCAAAGCAATATCCAAAATACTAAACTTCATTCATTTTCACAGCATAGTTTAGGAATCATAAAGCACACTAAAAAAGGACCTCTCTAATTTTAAAAAAGATACTTTAAAATTTCAGTCCTGCCTCTTAAAATTTTGAAGGCATTTCAATGGAATTTATTTCAAAGTATGATTTTTAAAGACCAAAGTTAGCGATGATAACTTTTTTCGGACTGTACGTAAGTTATATATACAGGGTGTGTCTGAAAAAGTGGCCAAAACTTTATGATGTGATAGAACGCATCTACACGAGTAAATTTCCTCATAGAAAGTATGTCATAAAAATTAGCGCACCAAGAAAGAGTTCCTAGAATGAAACGAAATTTTACATACGTAAGTACATCATCGTTATTAGCAAGTGATTACAAAATCAAAACGATCTGATAATATACTGCAGGAAAAACTACAAATGAATGTAGGTCTTAGTACACTATTGGGCCACATCTACCACCTTAGTACGCTGTTGGGCCAACATGCGATACGCGTGCGGGTACTGAAGCACACAAGTCCCGTATGATGCCCTGTGGTATTCGTTCTTCAATTGTTGTAAACGCGTCTGTAATTTGACTAAGTAGTAGAACTTGTCGTCCCGAGAGATCCCAGATATGCTCCATTGTTGACAAATCTGGGGATCGAGCAGGCCATGGAAGGATGGTAATGTGGCCGAGGCAATCCTGTGACATACAATTCTTGCTTGTGTGGCCGAGCGTTATCCTATTGAAGAACAGCTCCTGGAAGCCTTGTCATCTGCTGTGCCGTCATAGTGCCGTGAATCAATACTGTCACCCTTGGATGACATGAGTGGTTACCCCTAATTATCTAGGGGCACCATCTAGGGTGACTAGTCACCCCTAGATGGTCTGCGATGACAACTTCTACTATCACACCTGCTGTGGGTGCAATGTGCCGTTGTAAAGCCAAGGCAGGATTGAGGCGTTCACCCCAGTGCCTCCACACACTTACGCGATTGTGATCACTACTCATATTGAATCTGGATTCGTCGGTGAAGACGGCCTGGTACCATTCGGCTGCAGTCCAATCTCGTCGAGTGCGACATCATTCCAAACGGAGGCGACGGTGTCTGGGTGTCTTTGGCAGCCCACATAGTGACCCCAGCGATAGCAAATGTCCTTCAGTCGAGCCCTTTGCGATGGTACCGACAGACACAGGAATCCAGTGAAAGTGCTGCCTGTGTCCGGATGGCGGACAACGAGGCAGTTGGCGCTATGCGTGCATGTCGTATGTTGCGACGGTCTTCTCGACTATTGGTCAGTCTAGGGCGTCCTGAGCCTGGTCGCCTTTTGTATCATTGCTCCTTTTGTATCATTGTAAGTGACCACTCTCTTGTCTCTAGCACTGACGACGACAAGTAAAACATGTCGAAACCGATATGCTAAGGTTTTTCAATTATTGGTGTCAATTACGTTGCTTCTCTATTACTCACTCTCTTGTCTTTTGGTCTCAGCACCTCCTCGCAGTAGAATCAGAATGGCGTAGGTGGCGGGCTACTCACCAAGTTGAAGACGTGGCTTCCATCATCCCGATGATTCCACCCCTCTCGGATTTGACAACTGCTCATATTGTCTTCGGTAGCATCTCTATTTAAAAAGCATCCTTCAGCAGCAGATTAATTACATGGAAACAAGCTATTCCCACCTGTTTTATAGTCCAAGAAGAACGAAGCTCAACGCCCTCTTGTGGAATTGCACAATGCTCAATCACGCTTTATTTTTGAATGTCTGCCTGACACGTTCCTTCATGCCAAGTTTCGTTGCGATCCCACAATTACTCCTTAGTGCTCCAATTTTTATGGCAATGAGTGTAATTAAAAAAAAAAAAAAACCTGACGTTTTTTATCTTTATCAAACCGGAGATTTGATTATGTGAATAAAGAGCCGAAATAAAACTTAAATCTATCTAATAATCTATGTAAAAATATATGTTATTCTTATACTGAGTCTCTCATGTACACTAAATTTGCTCTCTACAATTTTAGGGATGCAGAATGAATTCGTCTACGACCTTAACTTTGTGGTTATTCCGAAAGAAACATTTAATCCTTCAACAAAGCCTGGTGTGTACATTCATTTACACTCTCCATTCGAAGTGGGAGTACCCTCAGATGATGGCATTTTACTTACACCTGGATCCACATACCGAATCCGCTTGAAAATGGTAATTCACCATAATTAACTATTGCTGTACTATAGTTATCAAAGGAATGTCATCGAAGATGCGAAAAATACAGTCTTAGCATACATATGTTTTGACCATTTAACGAGCGGTTTTCGCGCCGTAAAACCCATAGAGATATGAATACAAGGAGACGGCATTAGCTATCCGATAGTGAAGCCGAAAGTGTAACCTATCCGCCCTATTGTTTAGATCACATTGCAATGTGACTGTGTTGTTCTAGGGTGACAGTTCCAATTTTAAGGAAGTGATGTCACCAAAGTTGACGCCAAGAATAATTACGTATTTGACATAACTGTAAAACTTTTAACTGCAGAATGCGGTATTTAGAACTATTGTAAATGTGCATCTTTACTTTTTTATTCGTAAAATTGTGCATCTTTCACTGTTATTTCAAAATAAACCAACTAATTGTTCCGCCATGCATCTGTTATCAGGGGCTCCTTTTCTATCATTATTTTCTACTGTTACTTTGCACAAATAGAATATTTTAGAAGTCTTGACTCTAATTCTTTCCAAATGTGCTCTACTGGGCTTAGATCTGGAGACTGATTGGAACATTTAATTCTTTTGGGACAATCATAAAAAAGCCAGGGCCGTACATTCAAAACAGAATGCTTCATTTCATTGTCTTGACAGAGTCTGTAGTCACTTTTAAGATTTATCGCCAAAGATTCCAAATTCTTTACCAAAATGTCAATATGTCTTTATTGATCCATTATATTATCTATAAATTCAATATTTCCTTCTCTAGTGGGTACTCTGAACGTCTATTAACGTACAGAGAACGTCTTCTGAACGTTAATAGACGTTCAGAGAACCTGTGCGTGTTTCTGGGTATATACCCTGAAACCTTGAAAGATAAGCAACACCTACGAAATTATGAGCTCTTGAAACGGTTCCAATTTTTCCTATAATAAACTACCCTAAATCGCTACCGCCTGGATTTTTGGGGATAGCCAAAGTAGTCATTGACCACAGACTTTCAATGAATTAATCCTTTCAATGAATGCATCCATACATCTTAATGTATTTAAAGTCATTTGGCTCACCCTGTAAATAAATTCCCAGTCGATTGCTGCCAAAAAAGATATTGAAAACGGTTAGATATTATAATATAGTTCTAAATACAAAAGTTCAAAATTCTACGGGTTAAGTTTTACAGTTATACAAAATACGAAACAATTTTTGGCACCAAATTTCGCGAGATTTTAAGCATGAACCAAACAATGACAGATTATCGCCAAATTTGGCGACATTTCGCCAAAACTCACCAAGAACGATGACTAATGGCGATACTTTGGGCATGGACCCAATGACTGATTATCGCCAAATTTGGCGATATTTCGCCAAAACTCGCCCAGGTCGAGGACAGACGGCGAGATTTTAGGCATGTACCAAACAATGACCGTCTACAATTGTATTATATTGAAGATGTCCATAGACATTAAGGTACTCAAATTCTTTTCGGTGGTCCTGTAAATAAACTCTCCAGTAGATTGGAACCAAAAATCGAGATGCCCAACTAGATGTTACAACAATCGTATATATGAAATTTCATAATAGTTTTTGAGATTTGAGAGTTAAATATGCACACACGTACACCCAAAGTCGCCAAGATTGGCGACTTTTGGCATAGTTCTTGAGGGAGGCACGTGACCGTGGTCGGACCATTACCTGACTTATGTGGTAGGACGGTATTGTGCTTGAAATGGATGAATGCCCCTAAAATTGCCATTGACCGTAATGTATTGGAAATCTTTTGAGTGTTCTTGTAGCAGAACTGTAAATGATAAAGTCACTTTTTTTAATGGAGAAATTCATTTTCTAACTCTTTACAGCATATATCACTTCTGAGTCGTTTGAAATAGCCCAATACCTCTAAAAAACGCTTTGATGAATTTCGGCCCTTAGAGCGTAATGTATTTCGAGTCTTTTAGGCGGTTCTGTAGATAAACTATCCAGTCGAATGGAACCGCAAGGAGAGTTGCACAACTAGATGTTACAATAATCCTAAATATAAAGTTTCAATATTCTACGCCTATTAGTTTTTGAGATATGTAAGTTTAATGAATTTCGGCCCATTGAGCGTAATGTATTTCGAATCTTTTGGGCGGTCCTGTACATAAACTATACATTCGATTGCGACCAAAAGGGTAGGTGCACAACCAGATCATAGAACAATCCTAAATATCAAATCTTAACATTCTATGACCAATAGTTTTTGAGATATGCGAGTTACATACGTACGTACGTACGTACAGACGGCATGGAAAAACTGACCACAGTAGACTCGCCGCTGGTCAAAATGAGTTGTAGACGCGTTAATATGATCTTGCATGCTAGCCTACGATGAGATGCATCGAAAAAATTCTTAAAATTAAATTTAGAGGTAGTCAAAATCGGTTTTTTTTGTCGAAATTTGGCCCTCAAAATTTTTCGGGATCATATTACTTCCTTATACTACGTACAAGGAAGTAAAAATACGAAAAGCGTAAATTTCGTAATAATTTAAAAATTCTCATAAATATGTTCCTTAAACTTAAGGAAATAGTTTTTTTACTCATTATATTTTTTAAAAATTATCTATCTAAAAAATATAGTACATATCAAGTGCAATCACAACAAGCAAGAGTTAATTTATGCCGAAATTCAGGAAAAACAAGCGATCCTAGTATGCATTTAAATCAGTTTTCAAGAGTTTCTGACCACGTACTTTTTATGATTATATTATGAAAATTATCATAAAATGTACCCCCTATCTATACGTATATCTATATATTGCGTGTGTGCTTTGTGTTGTGTGCATTACCTCCTACAATTTCCTGCGTACTCCAATACTTTTCTTTTGTACGCTTACCCCACTTTGGAGACTTCTGCTTTAAAGGCCAGGGCAGACTCACGTCCGTTTCAGAACGCTAAAATGGGAACTCAATCTATTTTTTAGTATCTGGAAGACGGATTGGGAAGAAAAGTACCCCCCATTGTGTGATAGGCGTGCTTTTGTGGTTTCACGGATTATCATTTGGCGGCGAATCCCGACTGGCCATTAAAAGCCAATAAATGCTTCGCCCCCGCACCGTTTCCCCCCTTTTACAATGCCTTGACCCAGTGGCGGCTCGTCATTAAGGGCCAGAGGGGCCTGGCCCCACCGACTAAGCACGGTCTAAATCAAAGTATCTTCCTATTATGTAAGGCAGTTCTTTCAATAATTTACCTTCATTAAAAAAATACACGCGTTTTACTCTATTTTAATACTATCCATTAAAAAACGCACTTAAAAAAGCGATAGTTATACGATTTTCCCCTATCTAAACCATGCATGGGCCATGGGCTGGCTTGCCCTGAATTGGGCGTCTCTTCTCCGTTCACCGGGTTGACATATTTGGCATTGAGCACAAAAGCCATACTGACGCGGAATTAACTTGGCTTCCAAACGGCTTATTTGGCGCTGCCTTCTGGGCCCAGATCTTCGGGCCCTCGCACGGTGATCTACACGACCGTACGGGGAAATTTCGGCAATCGGTAGCTATTGGCGAAATTTTCCGCTTAGGAGGAAATCATTTTTTATTTGCGTGATCGTATTTTTGCAGTGCAGTCAGATATTTTTCTGTTTTGTTTTCTTGATTTACGAAAAGCGATGTATAAATGTATTTTTTATATATGTTGATATTTATTTTAAAATAAATAAATCATCTAAAAATTATGAACAGGCAACTATAAAGAACATAAATATTAAATATTTAAATGTGGCTTTTTGTTTAGTAATAAAGTAAACTTTTCAATTTAACATAACTAGGTAAAAAATAGCAAAAGTTGTATAGTAAATTCGATAATTATTTGTCATTTGAGAAATTTTAAATACTTACGCTGTGTGCACGTGGGGATAGGTTGTTCTATATGTATATATATTTTCGCGATTTTAATTGGCACTATTTTTTTTTCGGGCCCCACCACTGAAACGGGTCACAAGCCGCCACTGCCTTGACCATTAAAAAAAAAAAAAAACCTGCAGCGTTCTGAAACGGATGTGAGTCTACCATGGCCTTAACCCGTCAAATAATTATAACTTTTAGCCCCTACTTTCAGTTCAAGGACACGCAGTCCGAGTATATGGAGGGAAAGTTGTTAGGGGTGCCAAATATACCCAACGAAACTGCTTAAGTACAAGCAGAAAGAGTTTTTCAATTGACTCAAGAATGGGGTGTATCAGAAAGTATAATTGGGCTTTCTTTGACACAACTGCATCCAATGGTGGATGGATAAATGGAACATGCGTAAGGCTAGAAACACTTTTGAAAAAAAAAAATTTCACTTCATTTGACGACACCATGTGGTAGCGTTAATTGAGTCTGCAGTCTGGAAGTCTATTTTCGGACAATCTATGAGTCCAGATAATTTAGATTTTAAAAAGCTTCAATCTCAATGGGAAACTGATACAAACAATTTTGATAATTTCAAAAAGATTGAAGTTAGTGACAGGAAGCTAAAATCTTTAAAAGAGGAAGCTATCACATTCTTAAAACTTGTTTTCAGCAAAAAGAATGAGCTCTTTATTCGTGGAGGCTATAAGGAATTTGCAGGAAGTCTTACTTACAATAAAGTAAATAAAATGACATAGTCGATTAATATCGTTTTAATAAGGCAATGATGAAACTAAAAAATGAGGGGGGTTCAGGGGAGTCTCCCCTGACGAGACTCGAACAGCCGAGTTTTTTATTATATCAATATACATTTATAATCCGTACGAGAAAAAAGTTCAATAATGTGAAGGGAGTTGATTTTTCCATTTTCATTCTTGAATAAGTAATTTCTGCTGTGATTACAATTTATATGAATCTTATTTATATGCAAATTGGTACTTCTATAAAACTAAAGAAGTCATAAAAACTTAATTCAAATGCAGGGAAAATGTTGAAAAAAAAATCAATAAACCCGAAAATGACGCATTTTCTCACACAATTAAATCTTTATGCCCATACAGGCAAACTCGAACGTTGACCTACAGACTTAAAATTTCTCACATTGTAATTTCACACCAAAAGGAAGCTGAAAAAACATAGGGAGCAAACATTTACAGACATTCGTATTTTCCGAGACACCCTAACCATGCTTTTATATAGCTTAACACCTTGCTCGTTAAACAGCCTATCTGAAGCAAAAAGAATTTTTTTAATTCAGTTGGTAGTTCCTGAGATTAACGTGCTCAGACAGACAGACGAATCGTTTCGAATCAGTGGTATTTTTATTTTAATAAAGTCTTTTTTTTGGGGGGGAGAGGGGGGGGAATAAAGATTTATTTTATTATGAAAATAATTACAATACGACTTAACCCTTAATGTGTGCATTTTACTAGGAATATCTCTAGTATGCCCAGTCTGAAAAAGTTTTCGAGTGTGAGACAAATATCTTACATTGTGAGTAACCGATTAATCTCTAAAATGTGTGCAGCTCAAGTAAATATCAGAAGTTGTTAATACATACTACATAATCTACTTTTTTTAACCCTCTGAGAAATGGGAAATGGGAAAATAATCTAAAGCTCTTTTTATGGTAAAATTTTTATGCAGCTTTAAAATTATTAAAAAAAAAAATTGATAGGAAGATTTGTAATTACTAAAAGATAAGCTCCTAAATTACTTACAAGCTTCAAACAATATTTCAAAATATTTTATGAAACCCGAGTGTTGTGAATAATTAAACATTACATGCATTGCAGTGAAAACTGGAACAAAGTTAACGGGATTTTACGTCACAACTGCTTGGACGATTAAAGGCAACACTTTATAATGAAATCGATGTGGGAATATTGACTTGCATTCAAATGTTTTTTGATAGGGTGCATGGATATATACAGCTTTGCGTATGTGCAAAACTGCACAGCAAAGGGTTAACCAGGGGCGTAGCCAAGGGGGGGGGATAGGGTGATCATACCCCCCCCCCCATGAGGAATTTTTTGCCACACAAAATGTATATTCTTCACTCCCTTATCACATACATACATGCATATATGTGAGTTGCAGTTGTCGTAACCCCCCCCCATGAAAAATTTCTGGCTACGCCCCCGAGTTAAACCAATACATTTCTAATTCTAAACCAATTTTCCCCCCAGAGATTTAGTATTAAGTACTTTAAATTCAATTTCAACAATTTTGTACATTAAAATATTTTACAAATGCACATTGAAATATTTAACATTTCTCATGGTTTCTGATTTTAATCTAGGAAGAAGAATATTTACTTCCTCACCCATATAAGACCAACTGTACGAACTACACAGATGTAAGGGAAAGCAGAAACAACACTGGACCAAAATCTGCAGATGTATGTTTACATTAATTAGTGTATATATGTATTATCTCATTATTTATACTTTCAGTACTAATAGCTTTCATTTTAAAATTACATACCAGACGCGAGCAAGATATTAGAACTCTGCTAGATGAGAATAATCCAGTCAGGAGTAATGCGGTATGTAGATTTTAATAAACGACAAAGAGAATAAAAAACTAATTTGATTCATAGTAATTTAACAAAGATTCTGTGTTTGTTCACACAGAAAAATCGCACTGAATTCACTGATTAATTTCTTTGGGACTCTTCGCCACGAAAGGATCGGATCAAATAAACTGAGCGTATCTCTCCATCATTCTTGACGATTATATCTAGGAAAACATTATAGTCTAAGAGCCAGCGACCGCCAGACCTTCGTCATAGTATAAAAGCTGAAACTTTCTCTGCGCATACCCCCCAACAGAGGTAGGAACAATAGGCCTCTATAAAGTTTGGATGACCGTGGCTTTTGGCAGGTAGCAGGTCGCAAAGGTGTATAAAATTGCAGAAAATTTTCGTCATTTCATAAAGCTTCATTTTTTTATATGTTCTTCTTCGCAGTACTAGAAATCCCTTTATCCCCTGCCAGACACTTTTCCATCGTCGCCAACCCCTGCCAGACAATCTCAAAGACGTGGAAAACTGTTGTGTTCGTAAACTCCCGCGACGAAGTACGTCAAGCTGTCACAAAGTGCCAAGCACATTTTATGCGGCTACTTCTGAACTTTCTTATGATGCTGCAGCGCGCTCGTAATAGAATTACGTTTTCCATGATTTTGAGGTTGTCTGGCGGGGGTTTGCCACGATGGAAAAGTGTCTGGCAAGGGATAAAGTGATTTTTAGTACTGCGAAGAAGAACATATAAAAAATTTAAGCTTTATGAAATGACGAAAATTTTCTGCAATTTTATACACCTTTGCCACCTGTTACCTGCCAAAGCCACGATCCTCCAAACTTTACAGTGGCCGATTATTCCTACCTCTATTGGGGAATATGCGCAGAGAAAGTTTCAGCTTTTATACTATGACGAAGGTATGGCGGCCGCGGGCTCTTGCTCTATTAGTTAACCCTTCCAGGATCATTTTATTTCGGGATTATGGACAAAAAAGTGTCAGTTTTTTTTATGCTCTTTTTCATACAACCATATCTTTTTAAACATAATGGAACCATTTGCATTCAAAATTTCCTAAAAATTAATGTAATAAAAAAATCTAGGGCATTCAAAAAGTAAGTTATACTCGAACAATGTAGGTCAAAAAAACACTTTTTGAGGAGTGCACTACAGTACAACATGACAAGCATGCAGCACACTATTTCTGTACATAATCTCCCAGTCGGGGCAGACATTTGTCAGAACGTTCCACCTACCTTTCGATGCCTTGACGATGGAATATTGCTCCTTCGTTCCTGAACCACCTTAGAACAGCTGTCTGAACCTGGCCATCGTTGGAAAATTGTCTTCACCCAAATGCTCTTTGAGTTTCCGAACACAAGTCGCAGGGCGCCAAGTCCGGGTTGTACGGTGGATGCTGACAGACCTCCCATCCAAAGCTGCGAACAAAATCCTGTGCTATGCGATCTTTGTGAGTTCTTGCATTGTCATGCAAGAGGACAACGCCTTTGCTTAACTTTCCACGCCTCTTGTTCTTCGCAGCTTTGTGCAAACATTTTAGTGTTTCGCAGTGCGACTCAGCTTTAATGGTTGTTCCCCTTCTCATTAACTTGGTGTAGACCACTCTTTTGCAATCGAAAAAAAAAAACAGTAACCAGAACTTTACCAGCAGATGAGGGAGAACTTTGGATTTTGTTCTCACAGGCGATGATGAGTGTTTCCATTCCATCGACGCCTGCTTCGTTTCTTGTGTGAAGTGATGCACTCATGTCTCATCACCCGTAATGATGCGGCTTAAGAAATCATTGCCTTCCGTAGAATAACGTTGAGGGAATTCCAGGGAGGCCGCAAACCTTGCTCCTTTTTGTTTTGAGCTGAAAAAAAAGGAACCCATCGTGAACACAATTTGAGATAATCCAGTTGGTGACGGACGATAGAATGAGCACTGCCGACAGCAGTGGCGGCCCGTGGTCAAAACTGTTAGTGCAGCCGGAAGCATATGAGCCCCCCCCCTCCTCCGGACAGGAATGGAAAATCTTTGTTATTGAATTCGAAAGCTGGCGGATTAAGCCCTCGCCAAGGAAAAAAAAAAGAAATTACATAAAAAAGTAAGAGATCCTATTTTACTTTACCATAAAATGGATATAAATTTCAACCAGCCGCTCTTATCCTCAAAATTGCATTAATCCGTGTCTGATTCGAAGTTTCCTTAGAATTTTCTTTTGCAACGATAACTTGAGAAGAAAAGAAAAAAAAAAAAGAAAAAGAAAACGTACTTATTTTTCTAAGTCAAATCAATCCTCCTTTCTTTTAAACTTGCGAATCGGTCAGTGATGCCCTCATAAAAAGGCGTTGTTTTAATTCAGATATCAATAATTTTAAAAGCTCTTTAAAATTTCCTATGTTTAAAAAATTTTTTCACTCGCCATGTCCTCTAAATGCCAGTTCTTGCTTAATTAAAAACAATACTGCTTTGATGGGTAATTGCCCATTCATAAGCGTCTATTCAGGCTTATTTTCCTTATAAATTCAGCAATATAAAGTCCAGAGTTTGCCGAACATATATTCTCCTTACCCCCTCCCTCACTTCACGAGCCAATCAGTGAGTCGAATTCACAAGTGCTGCCGACCTTTCAAAATCTTGAATGAGCTGAGTCTTAGCTGCGAATCCCCATTATAGCCTATGCCGGAAGAAATGCTTATGTAACCATTGTCATGGCAACGGTGCTGCCAATTTTCTTATCAGCGCTCTGGGCTGAACCAAAGATTTTCCCAATTGAATTGCGGGAAAATTAAAGTGCTTTTTTTCTGAATGAGCGATCTGGCCACAATACGGTTTTTTGGTTTGGTTTTTTTTTAGAGATTTTTTTAATTTACCATAGGAATTCCATAATTCTAATCTGAATTTAGGAAATTTAGTAGAATAAATTATTTTAAAGTATGTGCTGATAATTTCAAGTGCAGCCCGGCTGTACTTGCTGTATCCCATGAGCCGCCGCTGGCCAACAGATATTCCCAACTCCTGTGCAATGTGTGCGACGCTCACTCTGCGATTGCTGAGAATAATGTCTTCCACTCGCCGCACCGTGTCTAATGTGCTCGCTGCTGCTGGCCTTCCTTCCTTTCCACATGGGTTAAGTCTGTGCGACATCTTCAAACTGCTGGCACCCTTTCACGATTGGCTGGACGTGACATTACGTGTCGTCCACATACTGTAGATATTTCACGATGAATCTCTGTACTCGTGAAGCGTTTTGCCCACAAAAAACGTACTGTCCCGCGTACTTCAACGTTGGAGTAAACTTCCGGTTTACGCGCCATTTCCTTCTCGTACTACGCACCAACGGTTGTCCTTATCCAAATGAAATAGCTACCGTTAGAAGCCGTTGAACTGAACGATCGTCTGCGCAAGCTTCGGTCTTGTTTCGCAATGTTGCCATCCGTGGAGGAAAAAGTGTAACTTACTTTTTGACTCCCCTTTTGTATTTAAATAAATGAGTAACTTACCGGTAAAATTGGCTTTCTGTATGGCAGAAATCATTTACACTTCACACCAAGTCAATTCAATCACTGTCAATTCACAGTTCAGTCACAGAGTCAATTCACACTAACTAAAACACTAAATAATTCACTGGAATCAGAATTAATATATCGCACGAAAGCCATTAAAAAGAAGAAAATAAAAGAACATTATATAAGAACGTGAGGATTTGTGCTACAAAGACATCTGGACTTGCCGAAAATCGACGCTAAAAGAGGACACACACTTAGAGGGCACACAGTTTTGTCGGACAGACCGTCAGATTTCAGACAGCTCTCGCGTGGGATGTCGCCATAAATCGACGGATTTCTCCATTTTGCGGTTCATGGTTTAGTATTATGATTTTCTGTTTGATTGTTCGTTAGCCTCAACAAGCTCCTTTCTAACCACAAATCAGTGATTTATTACGTCATTCCTCTTTGATATACATGGGAAATAATTCGGGAAAGGCTGGTTGTCAGCGCAAATTTTCATAATGCCCGAGCTACACCCGGGATCATCCAGAATGGTACATTTAGCCTGCCTGAGTTCAGCTCGGGAAAAGCCGAGAAGGGGTTAATGTATCGTTCCAACATGCAAAAGGCACTGAACTCTTTACCAGTGCATGAGGTAGGTCGAAAATTGCAGAGTTTGCTACAAAAAAGAGGTAGCTCAAACTATTCAAGATTGCGGAAAACTGGAAAAAAATGTTTGGAAATTCAACAATAACTATCGAGAGAGGCAGCTTCATCTCTTGACTAACACAAATCCCAAAGATTGGAGCTACATGCTTTTGGTACCAAACGAAGGTGATTTTTTTTTTCTGCAATGTAGTATATGTAGCTCTTAGCTCCCGTAGGATGGAGCTACAGTCTTTTTACAGCAAACCCTTCAAAGTTTCAGGCTGACTTTCAGAAATAATAAACCAAGTGCAGGACCGAACTGGTGCATCGGACGGTCAGGCGAAGGCCCTTGTCTTGAAAGATCGGAATGGGCCTGCACTCTCTGAGCTTTCATTATTTAGGGGTAAGTTGGGTGCCGGGCTATTCAAACTTTCTTAGGATAACTTTTTTCTGGTTCATTTTAATCTGGTTCATTTCATGAAAATCTTCTTCAGCTTGCATGGTGTTGATGTTTGAAGCATCCAGTTTAGTCAAGAGAAGAGCTATGAATCGCTTTTTGTTGTGCTCATCATTTGATAAAAAATTCTCTTGGTGTTAGGTTGACAGTTGTTTTAAGAGACATCAAGTTATCTGCAATGTTTGCCTTACGCCTATTTGCCTCTTCAGCACCCTTGGTGTTTTGCAATAAAGGTTCTTCATTGTAACCATCAAAAACCACCAACACAGCAGTGCCATAATCTGCATAAATGCCGCCAAAGACCTGATTTTAATTTCAGACAAATTTTTGGAGGAGACAGCCACCATCAACTGCAACTATGTGATGCTTTGGGAGTTGAGTCAATTGGAAGCTTCTTCGCTTCATAAACGTCTTGATTTACACCAATTCAATCTTATACGCATTAGTTTTGCAGTCATGAGAGATTTTGTTTTCGGTACAAGAGATTCAAACTTAAATTAATGAGACGTCTTAGAGTTGTCGCGATGTAGAAGCTTCAGTTCCTTCGTCTTTCCATTTTCGGAACAACAACCGCACACTTTAAAAACAGATTTTCTTAACTATAGGCCTCAATTTCCTGTCATCTCTAGCAGATTTTTTGGTTTTCGACAGCCATTTCGGCGATTATTTTGAAATTTTCCTTTTTTTGAATATTGTGTTAGTATTTTAGTAACGCTTGATTGCGAACAATGTACGAGTAAATAATTTGCTATATGATGTTTACCGTGCCGATACAAATCAACCATACGAAGTTCAATAGATTCAGGAATATCACACACACGACCCAATTTAAGACGAAAAGGCAAACAAACTACAAAAAGAATACTGATTTTAAATAAAATCGTCTGAATTTAATCAATGATGCCACCAGTTATGAAATGGTGATAATTAAAGGAGAATTAATGTGAAATATTCTAATATTTTGAATAAATATTCTAATATTTTACTTTTCAAAATAACTTTTTTTTCAATTAATCTTTTCAAAAATGAGAATAATTTTAAGATAATAAATAAATTTAATCAACAGTAAGTTCTTAATAAAAATATCGTTTGCATATTTGCTTTAAAGGACATTAAATTACCAAATGATATTTTCAATTTGTAAAAAAAAAAAAAAAAAGTAATTATTCTAAAGCTTGAATATGAGCTGTACAATGAAGTGTAACGGATATATTGCGATGTAAAGGGGAAAGAAACTTAAAAATGTGTTAAGTACGAAGTTTTAGAGTTTTTTGGGGAGCTTCATAGCTCCGTTGCTATAGACAGAAAAAAAAAGAACATCAAAAACTTATCGTATCCACGTATCAAATTGGTAGGAAATTTCGTCTTCTACAAGTCAGCAACTAACTTTTTTGCATTAAAGTATATCAGAAAGAAGTAACAGACGAAAAACAAAAAAGTGCCGATTTTCGAATGTTTTCACGGTATGAGGGAGGAAGAGCAGTGGAAAATTGTGGATATTTGGATTTTTCACTGACAATAACCATTCTATATAACACATCACAAAATTTAGAGCTACCCGACTTTTGTGGGTAACCCCACCCCTTTTCAGCCTCCGTTCAACGGACTAATTTTATGAACTCCAAATCTGTAGGTGAGGAAAACGATTTTAGAATGGAGGAAAATCTTTCTTAAACAAAACTATTCCCATACGTGAAATATTTTCTAATCCATCGTCCAGCTCCATGGTTCAAAATACTCCTTTTTTTCATTAGACACATGACTTTTGCGTAAATAAATTTTGTTTCGATTTAATTAAATTTAAGACAGGTTTTATGCATTATTAAAATAAATTGATAGCATTTACTCATTATTTCCTCTCATCGATTATTTCGAGTTTAGAGTGAAAGTTGTTTTGATTTTCTGTTGAAATATTCCCTTTTGTTTAAATATTTTATGTGTAATTCTATTGTTCCTTAATTTTTTCCCCTTCAGTTATGCCGGCGACGGTGTGATCTACAGTCATGGGCAGAATATGTTGGTTGCAATCCTTTTCATTTGGCTTTCCCCATTCTTCTGCAGCATTTTAACGGTAAATGGCAATGCATCAGACATTTTTAAACATTGCTTCTGACGTCCTTAAGTATCTAAATATGCTTTAGCGTGGAAAGAAGTGTTCATTCAAATTAATGCGAAGCCAAGCACATTACTTTGAATATGGTACTTGATTTTAAGTGATATCGTATCGAAAGTTCAATTCATTCTCCGCTCTCATCGATTTATTAGACAGAAAAATCTCATAAAAGTCACGTAATCACCTAATATTATTTCTATTAAAATGTTGGTTGCGCAAGAAATCATTTTGGTTGAGTCTAAGGATACTAGAACCCGATGTTACTTGTGCTTGTTTACCACGGAAACAAACGAAACTCGTGGACCGCAAAGATAAATCTACGAAGAGATAAGTAGATCTCCTGTTCAAGGACGTACGCAGGGGGGTGGTCCAGGGAGTCCGCCCCCCTGCGGAAATTTCAATTTTTGTTAGCAAAATAATAATGATGAAGTCTTTTTGTGGAAGATTCTCCCTTTTTCACCGTTTGGACCCTCCCCGAAATTTTTTTCTGGGTGCGTCCCTGCTCCTGTTAATCTAGTCTTCTTTCTTTTGGCAATGGAAACTGAAACACTCTGAAATCTTTCTGGGATGATTGGAACAATTTAGAGTAGCATAATAACCCTCTTTCGCAGTATATTAGTTTCAGTTTATCATTGAGATAGTACACTTACACAAGCTCAAGAAGAACGGCAAGCATGGATTGATACATAATGGGAAATAAATATTGGCGGGTATGATTAAGTCTATATTAAAGTAGCTTATAACCTTAATCTTGTCTAAAATTCATGTGACCAGTCACAAATAAACTAAAATAATAAGATCTCATGGTTCCCTCTAAATGAAAGAAACGGATTTTTCATTAAATGTTCAGTTCAATCTAAAGTAAGAGGGGTTTCGCTGTTGAATACCATATGCGGTGCACTCCTTCCTGATTTCATGGTGACCCCCAAGTGACCCGTAAGTGACAGTCACAATCCTGTGAAGAGCAGTCACTGCTACGTCGATGCGTAGTCACTGTGAGGTTGAATATGGCCTACTGTCTTGACGATCACCTTGTGACCCCATTGTGGGTGGGTCACAAGGTGACCACATAGAGACCGGTAAGAGAAAAATAAAATGTGAGCCAAATAGGAGGGGGGGGGGAATGTGGTGCTGCCATCTAACTTGAATATACTGAACCCCTTCCTGGTACTCCAGATCCTGGGAAGAGATTCGAACCGGTTACGTCTTGTTGGTAGAAGAATGCGCTAGCTTTACGTCATTCAGACTTGCAGGTGTTCTTTTAAAAAGCTAACTAATTGCAAAAATTAGTTTTGAAAAACTGAAATTTTATTTACGCATTTTAAAATTATTCGAGTAAAAATATAAGTGTCGCCCAACTGAAAGTGGCACTGTAGCAGTACTAGCATTTTTACCTAAACGCTAAGTAATTTCTTGAACATTTGCTAAAATTCTATACATTACTTAGAGGTACATTTTCAAATTCATATATTTCAATTAGTTGTGATACACATTAAACTTTTGGCAATTTTCCACCATCCCATTAAAGTCTTTTATTTATTTATGTATTTTTTGGTTCAAAAATTTTTTCCGAAGAGTCGAGTCAGATTGAAAAAAAATCATAAAAAAAGAGCTAATAACTCCTTGAAGATGGTTTTTGCTGGTAAAATAATGTCATAAAGTGTGATTTTTTTACAAGGTTTGATACATGAAACATACAAACGCATTTTCAAATTCATAAAAATTCAATAATTTATATCTTTACAAATTAATTCAAACAAAAATCTCCCAAATTTTCTTAACAAGATTTCATCGATTTTTTTCGTTATTATTACTGAAATAGAAAATTAAAATGTGTAGCAGTCCAGTCATATTTAAGAGTCCGAAACACGATCACTGTGACGTGACTTTAGAGTCACAAGAATGAGGAGTCATGTTGTGACTTCACAGTGGCGTCACTTGGTGACTAGTCACAATGAAGTGTCACAGTGACGTCACTTGCCAGTCACAGTGTGACTATTTTGTGACACTTGGTGACCACTGCAACCCTCTGTGACATCACAGTGATTGTTTTGTGACTATCCTACCGTTCTTTTATACCCCTGTTCGGTGGCGCTGCTATAGCTGCAATAATTCTGACGCAATTGCACGTGTTCATTTTTCATTTGGTGCAGTCCTTATACCAGGTGATTCAAAATAGATGTTAAGGCGAATATTTTTTAAACCGTAAGTGACCGTAATATACTTCCAATTAGAAAAGTTCGTGAAACTAAGAATAGATTTCAGATATGGCATTTTTTACTGGGGGTTGTATACATTTAAAATGCGAAATTTAACTTTTATACGGTCCCTCATTTTCTACCCTTTATATTTAGAAGAATGTTGCTCGTTTCCTAAGAAAATTAATAAAACAAATCCCGTGTCTCTACTTGGAATAGTTAGCAAAAAATTTATTTTTAAAAGTGACCACTTTACCTGCGGTGGTGGCATTGGTTTTCAAACAAAAAAATCTTTTCTTTGGGGGTCCAACTATGTGTTGAAAAAAAGTTAAATAACGATACAATTCAATGCGTTCAAATTCGTGAAATGAACAGGTTTAGTTTACTTGAACTGGTCGATGTTACTGTACGAAACTTTTCTGAGAGCGATAGACTAAACATATTTGCCTACATTTACGAGTGAATACATTTTGTTGTTTATTTGCAGGGTCACCAAAAAGACCATGCATCAAAATCTGCACCCAGCTTTAACACAAATGAGGATGGCATTGCGTTATGAGAAAATGCTTGCTAAGTTGCGAATTCAGAAGTCAACTATGTCTATCGAGTGACTATTCACATACATTAACGTCAATTGAAAGTAAATACAGTTTTGTCTCTTTGGAGATATCTCCTTATTACTTGGCGACAAATGCGAAAATTTTCAAATTTATATATCTCGGGAATAAATCTCTTCGTATTTATTAATGTTCTTAGGCAAAGAGCAACATTCCTACGAATATAAAGGGTAGGAAAGGAGGGACCGTATAAAAATTAAATTTAGTATGTTAATATGCATACAACTCCCAGTGAAAAAATGCCATATCTAAAAGCTACTCTTAATTTGACGAACTTTTTTAACTGGAAGTATGTTTCGATCACTTACGGCATAAAAAATCGAATTAACCCTTTGAGGCGCAACCCTTTCCCAACGCTGAGAAAAGGCCATCCGTTGCCATCGCTCAACCTTACTACCAACAAGATGGCGGACGATCGAAACGTTCATCGCGTGCCTCAGATCTAGAGACCCCTTTTTTGACGCAGCTGGCTATGCCGGCATAGCCAGCTGTCGTCAAAAAAGGGTCTCTAGATCGGTGGCACGCGATGAACGTTTCGATCGTTCGCCATCTTGCTGGTACTTAAGTCGAGCGATGGCAACGGCTGCCCTTTCTTTCAGCATTGGGCCATCTATCCAGCTGTTCTCGCCTTCTTCCATTTTTCAGCAGATGTTAGGGCTGTTAAAAATAATCGTGACCATTTTTTGACGGTAAATGACGTGCTAAAACGTAAAGGATTCTCGTGGAGCTATGTCACCCGCTACTATTTTTATAGAAATCAAATCTATTCTTTGTGACTGGCAACAATCAAAACGCCAGAGTTTTGTGTTCCCAGAGCGGGAACACTGCGCCTTAAAGGGTTAACATCTATTTTGAATCACCCGGTATTACCTCATGATTCGTAAGATATATATTGATAATTCTTTAGTCCTTATAGTTGTTTCCTAATGCCTTGACAGGAACTGTGCCCGACGGGTGCCGTCCGGAAGACAAAGAGAGTGATAAAACTTACAATTACGACAAATGTCAAGACAACTGCAAAGCAGATTGTCTGTAAGTAAACGTGAATCCTTACTTTTATTTTGCTGATAGGAAAGAAAGAATGCAGTATTTGTCGCATCAGGGATATTTTTAACGTCTCTACAAGAGTATTTCACTTACTAATAATCAAACGTACTCATTAAAATTTTAACTATCGGTATTTTCACGCTCTGCAAATTAAAATAAGATTTAACATATATATTGTTGCAGAAACCTCTGCTTGTTTCCGGGGGTTCATCGTTCTAAAGTCCAGTTGGTCTAGAAAGTTCTAATAAAAAATCCACTTGTCAGGATGGAACGCAACATTATTCCTTCCAGAACGTCGTATAATAATCTTTCGTACAAAATTCACAGGCACTAACGGCCAGTAGCTCGTTTACAGCAGTCCACTCAGTGCCGAAGCTTTCAGAAATGCTGTAATTCTCACACACAATAAAATACTTACACTGGTAAAATTCAGTTGAAATACACGAGGGATAACACTCACACTTCCTCAAGACTCAACAAGGAAGAATTCACACACAGCACTTTAGAACAAAGCTTCAAAAACGCACGCGGAAACACCTCTTCTATCACAGAGCGAAGCGCCGGGACGCTCGGGTCACTCTCGACGGGAGCTAACTCGCACTCTAAACTGGGGCCTCTGAAACGCTTGTATTTATAGATGGCGCAGAAGCTACAAGAAGCTTCCAGAACAGTCTATTTCTGGAGGATTCCACATAAAGCGAGAATTTCGATTACGTCATAGAAGAGAAATATTAAGCTATTATGTGATTTTAAAGCAGCAAAAGCAACTTTAGCAGCTCCATAGGGAAAAACGCGCCAAGTGACCAAAATGTCGCCAAGCTTGATGACTTTTGGCGAAATATCGCCAAATTTGCGCCCAAAAGTTAAATTACCGAAGGCCCAGGACCAATATTTCTCGAGATTTCTAGAACTGCCATAGAAAAACAACGGGGAATCCGAAACCACCTTAACTCTTGTTCCGGTTGACCGATTTTGATGCAACTAAAAGCAAAATTTAACTATTTGAAACGTAGAATACGAATTTTGAAGTATTTCAAGCCCCAGAACAATGGGTGTCCCCGAAAATTTGTAACAATATATAAGTCATACTAATCCTATGAATGAAAAATAATTATTATGTGATTCATTATTGACACTATCATTATTGACAAGACTATGTACGCCCTCCAGAAAAAGTATTCGAGTAAGAGATAAATTTCCTACGTTGGTTTCGTATATTAAAAATTATTTATCATAGAATATGAATTAGGCTATGAATAACTATGACTTTCCATATTTCTGTCAAGTTGTGCGTTTTTCAAAAACTCAATTATTATTCTCAAATCTAAAATAGGAAATAGGAAGGATTATTTTCACTCCTTGAAAAAATTCCTAGCATTGTCCCTGTGTCGCTGAATGTGTACGTGGTTACGGTTGGATGCGACTGTGCCAAACCACTGCCTCCTAGACACAGAAAGCCTGAGCGCTGAAGCTTTGACGCCATCATTAGGCCTTCAAGTAATGACGTTACCACACTTTCATTCTCATAAAGTAAAACTATTTCAGTTTTCTGGTGAATGCTACAAATATTAAAAAGTATCTTAAGTTGAAGATAAAAATTAAAATGCGTTTGCGATACAAAACTATTCATTGTGATCTACTCCCTTTTATAACATTATATAATTAGTTACAGTTAAACACTGCCCTTTTTTGTAAAATTAAATTTTCAATCTCAATTCATTAAAATGTTGCTATGAGAGAATAAATTCACCAGAAATTTCCAATAGGTTTAGTTTATGAAAATTAAACTGTGATGACGTCACCTTCGGAAGGCCTATTGGTGAAGTAAAAGCTTGGTGACGTAGCAGTGGTTAGGCTTTCTATATATAGGAGGCAGTGGCCAAACGCGACTGGATTCAGTACTATACTAAAGTCAATAAGTGCTTAATGGGATTAGTTTTTGTTTGTACTTTCTCGTACGAAGCAAAGAAAGCGTTTTGTGATCTCGAAATCTGACAATCAATTCGACTAAATTATTGAAGACTTTTTTTGGATTGGGCGTTGACACACGACTTGCACACCCAGAGAAAACGCCAGAGGACAGGGTCATCGTAAAAGACTTTCACTACATTAAAAGTCCATGGAGTGTCATTGTTTGGGCCATGCTTAAAATCTCGGCAGTTGTAGCCAAGTTTGGAGAGTTTTGACGAAATATTGGAAAATTTCGCACCAAAAATAAAATAAGTTTCTACAACCGAACAGAATATGGCGATATCTCTTATGGCGAGAAATAGCCAAACCTTAATACAATTGTAGTACACAGTAGAATTATACAGCACCCGGCATAATTATATATGATCATAATTGAAATAATCGTTTTGATATCTATCCCTAAACTTTCCGTACGGCCGTAGTTATTTCGTCCTTTTATTCGATTGAGTCTGTGAAATTCGTCTACAATTCACACTAAACTGGCAATCGTATCGAAAAATAAAGAATTTTTTACAGAGGTTAACGTGAATACAGAATATATTTTATATGCTCAAACCTCATAATTAACTATAATATTACCATAACTACGATAAGTGTAAATAAACCTCATTTTTGTGCGAAGAACGGGTACCTCGTCTATTAAATATTTACACGCTTAAACCGAACGATCGATATTCGATTGGATAAGGAGCGAATTACGATCCTTTTTTCGTAGTGGAATGTGAGCTTCTCCTTCCTGAGCATTTTTTAATCTTACCACTGAGTGATAAAAATAAAGGCTGGAAAAGTACGGGTTCTGAAAAAACAGATAGCTGTTTCCTGCGGTATAATCTTACAATATCAGCGAAGTAGCCAAGATATCGGGTCGCTTTCTTTTTTTCTTTTTTCTTTTTTTTTCTTTTTTTTAGATACTCATTTTAGAAAAAAACGCTCCTTTGAACTCAATGTGCATATGCATACATAATTCTAATTATCACAGGAATTTTCTTTTGTCCTGTTTAATAATATTTATTGACTTTACTGTTTTATAGGAGGCTGAAATACAGTTATACGATGACGAAAGTAAAAACGAATCCATTTGTAAGTAGTTTATTCTTTTTTTTTAAGTAGTATAATTTATTGTTTGAGTAAATTTTACGTTTATGGGCATCAGTCATTAAACTACTGCAAGAATAGATTACATCTATATCCGTCTATGTATTGATACCTGTGGAATTATGTATTGATACCTGTCGCTTCTCAAAGGACCAGACTCAAACGTCAACTAATTTTTAAACGCTATGTGTTAGATACCTTTCTCCGTCCCCTCACTTTCATTAATATACTACTACGTAATTTCGCTGATCCCTGACTCACTGATTCTGTGGCAGTTCCGGGTAATTATTCCAAGATAAAACTTTTACCATTATTACTCCAAAAAGTATAAAAAGTTAAGGACAAAAACCTCAATAACATTTACGCCGTTTGTACGATCTGCATGAGAATGTTCATAATTATGCATAAAAGCATATAAAACAATCTGTTCCACTTTAAGAATCTGAAAATCCATCCGTTCCCTCGTTTTTAAGCGATTTTTCGCTATTTTCAGCTAAATTTTATTTCCGAGACCGAGAATAAATCATTTGCGTAGATTTACGTAGTAACAAGTATTTTACAGATCTTGTAATACTGTTCATTTATCTTGCTTTCACTCTTCAGCTTTGGAGTTATTGAATCCAAACAATGATCAAATATACTAAGGAAAATTATAAACAATAAAATCACTGTGAGTCGTCCACTCATTAAAGAATTTTATAGAAAATACTAATATGTATCTGGACTTAATCATAATTTTGTTTCTGAAAATGGAAGCGTTGAATGAAGCTGCTTGTTATATCTATATAAACTAGAAGTTAAAGCCCGTTGTGGAGGCAATTATAACGGAAGCTAGGAAAAAAAAATATTTGACAGGCATTTGTCTACACTCTGTATATTTAATCTTTTCACACTTAAAATAAGTAACCTCATATTCAATTTTTATGGCATACGGAAATCGGAATTGCATACTATTCGGAAACTTTTCGCATTCGAAAAATTTCGTTTGGTGGAAACATCCCCTCCTCGTATATCAATGCTTCATGCACCGAAAACCATTTCATTTGTGAAAAATGTTAAACTGCGTATAACATTTTTCACCTTGAGGTTCAAAACCTCATAACCGTGACTTCAATACGATCTCAATGTCACGTGCGACCCCTAATTTTGACACGCAAATGATTAGCTTATTTTTTCCCCCGGAAATAAAATGCAGCTGAAAATTCCAAAAACTCACTTAAAAATCAGGGAACGGGTGGATTTTAGATTTTAAAAGTAGCACAGCTTTTTTTTCTATATTTTTTTAGACAATTTATTCAAGCCGATCGCACCAACAGTGTGAACTTTATTACGTTTTCCGAGAATAACTTTTTAATCTGTTTGGATTAATGACGGTAAAAGTTTTGTTTTGGAGTGATTGAACCGGAATCGTGGCAGTGTCACTAAGCCAGGAATCAGCATTACTATATAGTCAGATAAAATTAGACTTTTCTCTGTACCTTACATGGAATTCAGAAGTTTTGCTATTTATAGCAGTTGGAAACGCAAAAAGACCGTTTAAAAAAAAAAAAATCTCTGTCTGTCATTCTGTCCGTGAAGCTTTTCTTTTTTTTGTAATCGTGTTAAAATCCCTGAAGCAAAAGGCATTTGGTGACCTCATGATATGTAATCTCGCACAAAACTATAGACTTCAAAGTTTTTCAAAATTATGATTAGATATTGCGAAAATTTATTCAAAATGTATTAATTTTTGTTCGCGCGTAACATAGTGACGACTAAAGGGAATGAAATGAAATTTAGACCATAGACAGGTGTTCATTCAACTCAAACTATACTGTAACAGAACACTCTGCTAATTTCCTGGGTTCTTCGTTCTAAAGTCCAGTTGGTGTAAAGAGTCCACTTTTCAGGATATAAAACGAACTTTATTGCTTCTAGAACTTCGTGGAACAATCAGCTGTACAAAATTCACAAGCACAATCAGACAGTAACGCGCTTTTAACAGTCCGCTTAGTACAAAAGCGTTCACAGATGCTGTATGTCTCACATAAAATAAAACACATCCACCTTCAAAATATCAATGGAAACATACGAAGGATAACACTAACACTCCCTCAAGACTCAGCAATGAAGAACTGACACACAGCACTTAAAAACAAAGCTTCATAAACAAGCGAAAACACCGCTTCTATAGCGTCAATACAAAGCCTTAAGCTTCCACAAACATCTGCTCTTGGCGGAAGAAGAAGCAAGTCAGAGAGAAATGGGCAATCAGCTGTCCTGTTATAGGTTACGATGAACACCGATGAAGGTTCCAGAGAGAACCATCCGTGGAATGTACTAGAACAGACCCGATTATGATTGCGTAATAGAAGTGTAATATTAGGCTATTACGCATGTTAATGCAGAAAAACTTACTTTACAAGCCCCATTGCGAAAATCGGAGCCAAATGACGAAAATGTCGCCAAAAATGGCGACTTTTGGCGAAATATCGTGAATTTTGCACCAATAATAAGTCCACAAAAGTGAGGTTAGCGAAGTCCTAGGACCAATATTTCTCGAGATTTCTAGAAACGCTATACTAATCAATGGGGGAAACCCAAACATCCGTATCTCAGGTTCTAATTGACCGATTTTGATGCAACAAAAAGCGAAATTTAACTATTTAGAACTAGAATACGAATTTTAAACTATTTTAAACTCTAGAACAGTGGGTTACACCAAAAATTCGCAACTGCAGGCTTCGAATGTTTTGAAAAAATTGACTATATTTTGAGATTTTGCGAAAAATTTTTTATAAAATGTGTGAAGTTTTGCTCCCGCTTCACGTAATACGACTAAAGCGAATGTAACGAAATATTGTATACTGATAATCGGTCTGTCAACTTAAACTGTAGGTATCAAATGTTTCCAAAATTTTGATTAAATTTTCAGATTTTGCGAAAAATTATTCAAAATTTGCAAATTTTTGTTCATGCATCACAGAAGAACGATTAAAGCGAATGAAACGAAATTTAGACTAATGGCAGTTGATCTCTCAGTTTAAGGTATAGACGCCCATTTTAAATAAAATGTTATTTCTGAGTCCTTAGTTCTCGTAATTTTACGATTTGAGAGCAAATATTTGCATAGTTCTCACATTTATTATTAAAAAGTTTAATTTTACTTTAACGATCTTTTAAGCTTTTAATAATGTATCGCACTGATTTAATTATGATCTCTATATAAAATTAGTAGCTTAATTTTCATTTAAAGAAACATGCGTGTAATGATATGTTACAATTTTTATTTTCAGGGACTTTCAGAAAAAGGCAGGTAAAAAATACATTTAATTTTACGTTATTAAACTTTTAAAAAATTTTAGATTTATATACTCAAATATGCATGTGTTAAAATACATAAAGTTGGGTGCTGTGGCTAATATTTTCCATCCAATAATTACTTCAGCACTTTTTTTTTTATTTTTGTAAAAAAATCACAGGGTAAGCATGCAATAAAATAAATCATTGTGTGCTTTTTATAATACAATATAGAACGTGTTCCGGGACAAAAAAAATCTTTAAAAATAATGATTATTTTTTAACATTTTTTTCTGAAACATTGCATTGCGGCTGAGACGCCGCTCTTGTGCGGGGTTATGTCGTGTCTGCATAAATAAATACTCGAAAAAATACTCATATCTGGACTATAATTACGCGTGTAATAACAAAAAGATATTAAATTAGTATAAAGCGAGATACCAGGAGGTTCAAATCAATATGAGTCTGCCTACTTAGTTCAGTACTAAAATTTCATTCTTATATTTTCTAATTGAATTGTAATTGTTGTTTCATCAACAGCGTACCATTAGTGTATTTGAAAGGGAAAAGAGAGTAAAATACTGTTTACATTATTTTATTTGCGTTAAAATTGTTTTATTTTGTAAATGTAGGCCTTTCTAACAAAAACTGTAAACAAATTTACAATTTATCGGACTTTTTAAAAACAATATTTCATTTAAGCCGAAACGTTAAATTTCAGAATTATTACAATTACAAATAACGACTAATAACTCAGTGAGCCTGTGCAAAATGACAGGAAAAAGTTAATAACACATAATTAAATCCAGCAAATATACCCCAGTAACATAAATTAGGTAATATAAAAAATAATATATGGAGAGGTATTAAAATTTGCTACTTGCGGCATCCCATGTAAAAGAAACTACGGCATGTGTACCGGAACGGCAGTGCGACATCTATCCCATTTTGTACGGTACAGACGTAACACATCACAGTTGCCTGTCCAACAGAAAATGGCGTAACCATGTACACAGTACTATATACAGGTTCTAGACTTAGTTTTGACTTCGAAATCATGTATAGATTCAGTAATTAGTGCAAAAAGTACTTAAGTATAACGTGTTTAAAAGTTTTTATAACGAAATCATGCATTTATCTCAAAATAAGGATTGCATAATTATGTAAAGCATTAAAAAGGATTCAAGCTATACACTGGTTAAGGAAATCTCATTGCACACCTATACTGTGCGTTTGACTGCTATCTAACGACAATTACAAAAAATCTCTTGTGGACAACACATGACTTCCTTGCACGTCTATTAAATCAAAAATATTTTCGTCGCACTTCATCTAAACTTATTTTGTTTGAAAGAGATAGAAAATCAGTAATAGTAAGGTTTAGTGATTTCTCGCCAAATATTTCGATATCGCCAAGCTGAGTTCAATTTGAAGGATTTCCTTCTGACACTTTATTTGGCGATTTTTCATCAAAAGCCGACAAGCTTGAGATAGTTTGCGAGATTTTGGAGATAGACAAAGTAGTAATTGACCACAGACTTTCAATGAATTGCATGCATCCATACACCTTAATGTATTTAAAATCATTTGGCTGAACCTGTAAAAAAATTACCCAGTCGATTGCAGTAAAAAAGATATTGAAAACTGTTAGATATTACAATAGTTCTAAATAAAAAAGTTCAAAATTCTACGGGTTAAAGTTTTAGAATTACAAAAAATACGAAATAATTTTTGGTGCCAAATTTTGCGATATTTTGGCGAAACTCGCCGAGGTCGACGACAAATGGCGAGATTTTGTGCATGGACCAAACAATGACAGACTATCGCCAAATTTGACGATATTTTGCAAAACTCGCCAAAAACCGATGACAAATGACGATATTTTGGGCATGGATCAAATGACTGAGTATCACTAAATTTGGCTATATTTCGGCAAAACTCGCCAAGGTCGACGGCAGACGGCGAGACTTTCGGCAAGTACCAAACAGTGACTGTCTGCAGTTGTATTATATTGAAGATGTCCATAGACATTAAAGTATTGAAATTCTTTTCGGTGTTCCTGTAAATAAACTCTCCAGTAGATTGGAACCAAAAATCGAGATGCACAGCTAAATGTTAGAACAATATTATCTATGAAATTTCGACATTCTACGACTAATAGTTTTTGAGATTTGAGAGTTAAATACGTACACGCGTACACCAAAAGTCGCCAAGCTTAGTTCTTGAGGGAAGCACGTGACCGTGGTCAGACCATTACCTAACTTATATGGTACGACGGTATTGTGCTTGAAATGGATGAATGCCCCTAAAATTACCATTGACCTTAATGTATTGAAGATCTTCTGAGTATTCCTGTAGCAGAAAAATAAATGATAAAGACACTTCTTTTAACGGAGAAATTCATTTTGTAACTCTTAACAGCATACATAACTTCTGAGTCGTTTGAAATAGCCTCTAAATACGCTTTAATGAATTTCGGCCCAAAGAGCATAATGTATTAAGAAAATCTTGGCGGCCCTGTAGATAAACTATCCAGTCGAATGGAACCGAAAGGGGAGCTGCACAAGTAGATCTTACAACAATCCTAACTATAAAGTTTCAACATTCTGCGACCAATAGTTTTTGAGATATGCGAGTTAATTGAGTTTCGGCCCATAGAGCGTAATGTATTTCGAATTTTTGGGCGGCCCTGTAGATAAACTATCCAGTCTATTGAGACCAAAAACGGAGGTGCACAACTAGATGTTAGAACAATCCTAAAAATTAAATTTCAACATTCTACGACCTGTAACTTGAGATATGCGAGTTACATACATACGTACGTACGTATAGATGGCATGGAAAAACTGGCCAAAATAGACTCGCCGCTTGTCAAAAGGAGTTGCAGACGCGTTTAAAGGATCGTGCATGCTAGCTTACGATGAGATGCAACGAAAAAATTCTTAAAAGTAAATTTAGATCTAGTCAAAATCGGTTTTTTCGTCGAAATTCGGCCCCCGGATTTTTCGGGATCACATTACTTCCTTATACTCCGCTCAAGGAAATAAAAATAGAGGAGGTGCGGCATCTGTCCCGGATGCGGAGACTCTCCCGGAATTACCCTATAAAAGAGTTTTGCAAAATAAGTTTTGTAACTGTTTTCATTTATACTTTAAAGAAGTTTATATGTGTAACATGCATATAGATATTTACTTCTATTTCTATTCTTTACCTAAATATACTTTTAAGAATTTTTTCGATGCATCTCATCGTACGCTAGCATGCACATTCATATAAATGCGTGTGCAACTCATTTTGGCCAACGACGAGTCTATTTTGACCAGTTTTTCCATGTCGTCTGTACGTAAGTATGTATGTATGTAACTCGCATATCTCAAAAACTACTGGTCCTAGAATGTTGAAACTTTATATTTAGGATTGTACTAACATCTAGTTGTGGACCTCCCCTTGTGGTCCCAAGCGACTTTATAGTTTATCTACAGAGGACCGCCCAAAAGATTCGAAATATATTACGCTCTGTGGGCCGTCTAAGTTTGTTGGCTTTTGGTGAAATATCGCCAAATTAAGTGTACTACTGAAAAACAAATTGCCTACTGAAACTGTTTTATAATCTTCTCCAGGCATATTCCAGCTATATCCCGTGGACATTTTTAATACTGTTTGGAATGGGTATCATAATCCATGAGTGTACCGTGTTTTCCTTTCTTGTTCCATAAAACACTTCTTCGGAATATAAATCTATATTGAAAGCGCCTACCAAAACTGTATATTAATTTTCGCCAGGCATAGTCAAACTGTACTTCACCTTTATAAATGTCATTTGGAAAGTGTATCGTAATCTATCAGTGTACCGTATTTGTCTTTGCTGTTCTATAAAACACTTCTTCGGAATTAAAATCTATTTTAAAATCGCCTACTAAAACTATTTTACAATATTGGCCATGCTTTTTCCAGCTATACTCGAAATATATTTATAAAAAAAAACACACACACAATTCATTAAAAAAAAACACACTTGAAAAATGATACGACGCGCTAATGTCCACACAAAACACCTGATTGATTTTAATAGCACTCTCTGGTGCTAAAAAAATAAATGAAAACGGAAGATTGCTTTTAAATAAGGCAGGTTCAGCAGAAATAAAACTTTACAGGTCAAGCGAAGAAAATCCGAATCGAAAGTGCAAAGAATAAATTTTGAATGCAGATTAAATTTAAAAATAATTAACATTGAAGTGATTAAGAATTAAAATAAGATATGTGATGATCAAAACGGCATAGTTAAGTCATTTAAGCATCTTAAAATATAATATAAAAAAGTGTTTGATATTTTTTTTTAAAGTGAATTTAGCTAAATCTAATAATAACTCTTCCGTTTTGTTTTGCAGAGACAAAATTTTCTTAACTATCCTCATTGAAAGTCCCGAAGTCTTGGTGAGCAGACACAAGCCGAAATATGAGGTATAGAAACATTTATTTATTTTTTAATCTATCATTTACACAGAGTGGTTATAATTAAACTTCCCCTACAAACAGCAATCTGCAGCTGTAACCGGTGAGCAGAATGCTACCGAGTTGGCATATGGACTATACACGATGTCGTGTTCGTAAACCTCCATATAAATGTACTTGCATTTGGTGACCGCTTAACGTACTTCGCCTCGGAGGTTTACGAACACAACAGTTCTCCCATGCTAATTTGAAAGATTTTTATAATATTTTGATTAAGTTTCGTCGTAATTACTTAATAGATTCGAACTTAGTTTTAAAATTTTGAAATATTTTATCGTTCAATTGGCTTCCGGATTCTTGTAGAACATCATAGCATTGGAGGTTGAGAACCCCTGAGCTTGCATTTGAAGGCTGGACTGGAGGTCGAGGGGTTTTGGAGCTCTTTTCTGGAATCTCACTCATTTTCGGTTTTTCGGGAAACCTGAGAATTGTCGTTGCAGTAACTGCGGGCTTACCTCTCCTATTATTGGTATTTACGTCTTTAGAAGGTACGGTTCAAATTCGACTGTAGGTTCTCTGTTGACTTGCCAAAGGCGTAGTTGATCAAAATGTCGCTTGATTACATATCCGTCGTCTAGCTCTATTAGATAGTGTACTAGGCTCAACCTTTCAGAAACTGTACCGTACTTCCATACAGTTGAACTTGAGTAATTTCTTGATTGGACTTTTCAAATATCGGTTGTTCCGATTTATTTTTATAGGTATCAACAGGCGTAGGTTTAATAAGATCTAACTTGGTTCTTATATTTTCTCCAAATAATAATTCTGCAGAAGTCTTCCTGCTTAAAACAGGTGTTGCTCTGTAACGAAATAATAACTCACACAACTTCTCATGAAGCGTACCGTGCTGATATCTCATACATTTTAATTTGGTTTTCAAGATTTGACAATATCGTTCTGCTTGTCCGTCTGTTAAAGGATGTCCAGGAGCAATCATTCTTTGTCGTATTCAGTTTCTCTTGCAGAACTCCACAAGTTCTTGATATTTGAAAATAGTAGCATTGTCACTGACAGGTATTTCTGGCAACCCATAACGGCTAAAAATTTCTGGCAAATAATGAATAGTTGAAGGGGAATTTGGAACTTTCTTCGTGTGATAAATTTCAGGCCATTTAGATTTAGCATCGACAACAATAAGAAAGATGTGTCCCATAAATGGTCCAGCGTAGTCCACATGAACACTTTGCCAATTTCTTGTACGGAAGTTCCAATTGTGAATTGGTGCTTTCTGGGGGTTCTTTTTTATATCACAACACTCCTTGCAACTTCTCACTAGATTTTCGATGTCGAGGTCTATATTTTTCCAATAGCAATAATTCCTTTGCAAGTGCTTTCATTTTCAAAATTCCAGCATGTGTAGAGTGTAATTCTTGAAGAATGATGGTTGAAGCTTTTTTGGTATAATCACTCGCTGTCCTCGTAACAAAATACCATCTTGCAGTGTAATTTCAGGATCTCGTATTTTCCCGTTTAAAATATTTTCTTTAAGCTGTGAAAGTTCTTCATCTAGTTTGGTTTCTTTTTGAATATCAACAGCTGTAAACTATATCTGTAGAGATGCGTTGTATTGTATTCTCTTGTGTAAAGCATGAATCATCGATTGTAGATATTTCTTGAGTAGTAAGTGGTAAAGGGTTTCTTGATAAATAATCTACATTGACATGATCCCTCGAGTTACGAAGTTAGATTGTATAATCAAAACTGGATAAAAAAAAAGTGTGCATTGCGGAGCATCCTGCTGGCTGACATTAAAGGAAGTTTCTTTTCAGGGTGTAGGATTGACATCATAGGTTAAATTTTCTTCCTAATATATAACAATAAAATCTTTTGCAAGATCAGTAGACAGCGGTTGCTTCTCTATCCAGTTGACTACAATTTCTTTCTGCAGCAGTTAACGATCTTGAGGCGAATGCTATCGGTCTTTCATTACCGTCAGACATGATGTGCGAAAGGATACCAGATAATCCGAATGGACTTGTGTCGGTAGCTAGTGTCACTGGCAAATTAGGATTGAAAGGAATCAAAATTTGATCACTGGCAATTTCATATTTAGCTTTCATCCAGGTTTTTTCGCAACTATCTGTCCATTTATAAGAAGTTTATTTAATCCATATACAATCATTGTAGCATATTAATGTGACCACCAGCAGCTATATAATTTTCACTTTCCGAAAATTCACAAAGAAAGGAAAGTATTGTTGCCTTGAAAAAGATTCGACTATGAGATTTTAGTGTGTTCACGCATTTTGAGGTCTTCTGAATTCATTTATGCTATTCTTACGATCATGCATGAATGTGAGTGAGCGAGATAGCTCATAAACGGTGCATTCGGCTGAGCTCAAATTTGGTATGTATGTTTTACATCACCTTCACCTCGTAACAATAAGTACTTATTTTAGTGTGTATAAGACGTGAAGTTTTTTTTATAGGCAGTATGAAAAGTAACTCTTATACATTACGACCTATGAACTTAAATCCTTGAAAGTGCGTTAGCGCCTTAAAGTCACATTCTATGGAGCACTAATTGGATATGTATTTTATAGGTCACGATCATATGACTGCCATAGATTTTGGTGTGTAAATCCGATTGTTTGTTCATAGGATTGCAAAAACGAATTCTTACACATTACGGCCTATAGACCAAGTCATTTAACCCATTTATGCCTAGCGTCCCTTTTTTGGGACGGCATTTTCGCTATTAGTCGAAAACGTTATTTATTTTTCATAGCCTTTATTCATGAGTCTTGAGCCTCAACTCTACAAAATATTTTAACATGACCAAGTTGTATGTTGATATTTCAATTTTTTTGCATACAGATTTTAAAAGAAATCATCCCTTGTTCAAGAAGTTGACATTAGAAATTTATCTATTATTTCTGTTATCAGTAAAAATCGAAGAAAGTCGCAAAAATATCCAGGCACAAATGGGTTAATATGCTCGTCTAAATAGCGCATTCGAATAAGCTCAAATTGTGTTTGTACATTATAGGTTATCGTCACACAACCTGTATCGATTTTGGCGTGTGTAATATTCATAGTTTTTGTGCAGGGCTACTAAAAAGGAATGTTATACATTATGATCAAATGCTCAGAAAGTCTAGATGAATCACTCCTTCCTCCTTTTCAAAGTAAAACTTCTATGAACCTATTGCTGTTTCACAGTAGTGGCAATTCTTTCGTCAGTATCTGTCTACAAATTTTCATTAGTGCGGCAACACTTTGCTGTAGGGAGAAAATTTCTAGTGGTCACATTATTATGGCCAGGGACTGTGTATCTACCGTTTCCACCACCACACACATAGCGAAGCCTACGCTCTGTTGCCTGGTTACTTCCTTAGCACAGGTAAAGCCCCTTACCTCGTTTGAAAGGGTGAGCTTTTTTTGTGTGTGTGTGGTGGCGACAATCATGAATGTGGCATATGAGCTTGCAGGTTTCGTTTGGTCTGGAAGCAAAAATAACTCGTTTTTCTCGGAGATCGCAAAACGTAAAGAAAACTCCTGATTACGATTCTGCATTGTTCACAGATATTGCGATATTTTCTTAATCTAGATCCCAGAATCCAATAAATCGTTAAAATTTAAATGATGAAATCGGCGTTGGGATACTTTTAAATGGAACCGCGATTTCACAATTTGTCGAATTATAGCTCAGTGCTACTAACTATTCTTACGCAGTAGTGAAATAGCCAAATTAGAAGTTGTTGGAAATAGTTCTCTACTCAATATTTTTTAGAAAGTGATTCCATCAATCTTTCAAGTTATTAGGCAAGTTGGAGTGTATAGGCTGATTAATTTTATTTTTTACCAACTATGCGAAAAATTACAGAGCTGGGAATCGAACCCAGGACTACCGCATAACGTGCGGGTGCTCTACCACTGAGCTACTCTGGGACGATTTCCAGATCTAATGCGAGAAATTTCAGCTGGGAATCGTCCCAGAGTAGCTCAGTGGTAGAGCACCCGCACGTTACGCGGCAGTCCTGGGTTCGATTCCCAGCTCTGGAATTTTTCGCCTAGTTGGTAAAAAATAAAATTAATCAGCCTATACACTCCAACTTGCCTAATAACTCTACTCAATATTTTCATCATAATGGATTCTCATTCGCCCATAAATATCACGTTACATTATTATTGTTTGATCTTCAGACAGTATTCTCAGAGTGACAAGAAATTATCATTATTATTATTATTATTACAGGATGTTGAGATGTTCAGCACTATAGGTGGCGTTCTTGGCATCTGGTTGGGGATTTCTCTCTTCTCTCTGGCCGATATTATTAAAAGTGCCTGCATCTGGATCACTTCTAAAATGAGAGGTCCAAGAGTATTAGTTATCTAACATAATGGAAATTAGAAAATTCGTCTGAATTTATTCCTGTATTTACCTTGTAAAATATCTATTAAAGTGTTCTTTATTGGTTTTTCTGTTCCTTTTTCTTTTCAGTAAATGTTTGTACGCAAACAGACAATTTTGTACCGTTATAGATTTAAAATTATGCTATGAAGAAATCAGCATAAAGAGTTGAAGAATGATAAACTCGTAGTATCAATAGGTTATTGCAGTTTACCCACACCATTTTAAAGAAGTGTTTTATTATGAAAAGACATGTTTTTGCATAGATTTCATATGTTTAAAGTTGAAACCTCACAAGAGAAGTCCACCTACTTGGCTTACAGTTTTAGAAGCTCTAGATTTCACATGAGCCGACCGGATTGCATGGTGGGTAAAGCACCGTACTACGGTTTCGGGCTCAACTCCCGGCGGTCGGGATTCGATCCCCGACTGGGCGTGGTTGTCATTGTCCGTCTCTTCATAGGAGGCGAGGTTGGCCCACCTACTAGGAGCCCCCATAATAAAGAGGCCAACAATTCCGGTCTGTTGTGGCCAAAGCTTTCAAGGCAGCGGCCGGCCATAGGGAAAAAAAAAAAAAGATTTCACACGAAATTGTACTTGTGATATTGAAATGTTATAGTTTTTCTAACTGAAAATAGATGAAATTCATGTAACATCACTTTCTTTTTAATCTATTGACTTTAACACTGCATTTTCAATAAAGTTTTTTGAGTGACTTCGAGTTAATTTCTATGCCATAAATTTACTCTTAAAGGTGACCCTGCATACAAAAAGCAAGCCCGAAGTTTGAAAAGTCAATTTACAAAAATTATTCTTTTATACATAATACTGACATGAAGTTAACTTTTTATGCCATAAATTTATAAGAGGTTGCATACATTAAAAGTAATAATAACTCTTAAGGATGGCCCTGTATACAAAAAGACCAGTGTGGAAAATGAAGTCCAAGTTTTGAAAAGTCAATTTTTTAAAAATAATTTTTAAAACATAATGTTTAATAAGATATTGAAAATTCAAAAATGAACTATTCTGTCAAAGTTCCGCAATGGTTTAGTCGACAAAGCTCGTTTTCCATTAGAACATCGAAAGTGAAGCGGCACCGAAGTTGGTCAGATCTTCAGAGGATGAGAGCCTCTCTCGGCCGGACTGCTGTGGGACCGTGCATGCTGAATGAGAGCTGGTGCACTTTAAAATCTGTCTCTTTTTTTAATGAATTTTTGAAATTTTCACATTCTTTTAATGCATCCTGGGTGCATCAAAGTTTAAAAGTTAATTAAAAAAGAAGAAATAACGACACACAATTGTGGTTTGCATGAATAAGATTAGATATATTTCGGATTTTATTTTATTTGAAATTTGCTTCTCATTGTGCATGTCAGTGCCACCTATCGGAAACATTTGGAACTACAAACTTTCTTGCCATAAAAAAAAAAATCCCATCACTCCCTAAACCTATTGGTTCAAACCGCAAATTTCTATCATTATTTGTTCTTTTTTAATGAATGTTTAAAGTTTTTACGGTCTTTTTGGTCACCCGGTATATTCCTTGACGTTTCTGCAATTTTACTTTTTTTTTTTTCCTGCCTCTGAATCAGATTTTTGAGCACGTATGAAGCATTCTTGTTTGAAATTGAATGTAGAATAAGACTAAGACGTTCTTAAACTTCTATCATCATCCTGTTCAAATATCTGTTTCACGCATTTTTGAATATTCCGCTTCTTAATGCACTCTCAACTGCATACCTTATGCACTTCAACCATTCCCCCGCAGCATCATCTCCCCCGCAGTATCAGCATCATCTTTTCTCTCCTTTCTGACAAGTATCAAAGTTTCCAATCCCTTGGTCCCTTTTGGCGTGACTAACATTCTCCTTCTAACATATATTTATTACAAATAAAACAAGTAGTACGATTTTACATTATTTTGTTTGCAAAACACATCGAAAACACAGGTCGAAACACGTGCGGCTTTTTGAAGGTTCGACAAGGGGTATTCGGCGCCGTGTTGCCAGTGGACTGAAAAAAAAAAAAAAAAAAGACATCCCTTGAAAGGTTCCCCTGGGAGACTTGAAATTTCGGTCGTTTAAAAATGTTGCAGTGTTTCAACCTCGTAACTTTAAATAAAGCCCACCCTTTTTGCCAAATAATGTATGTCTACCAAGATTGTGGAACTAATCGAAAGAAGCCAGACTTGAGACGCAGAGTAAGTAGCACTTACAATGAGTCTCTATCGGACTGGAAACGAATTTTGCGACTTTTGTTCATGTACCTCTTTTTACTTGGCCGTCTTTTGAAGAATTTTCTCAGATTTTCGGATAATGACTTAAAGGTAAATAGAATGTAACAGAAGATAGGATGATTGCCTGAAAAAAAGCAGATTAGAAATTTTGACAATTCGATAAGGTTCGACTCTCGGAATTAAGAGTCAGGAGCTAAAAGACTAAGTTAGTCGAAATATGGGATGACAATAAGCATTTTCCATAAATTTGCGATGGCTTCTAAAACATGTCTCGAAAAGTATTGGATATAGAAAAATATAACCAATTATATTCTTGTATGAAATTTTATCAGCTTCCATTTTGTAACTGCCATTTTTTTGCTAAGAATTACCGTTTTTGAGATAAAAGGGAAAAGCTAAAAAACGGAACTTAGGGGTGCTAAGAAGGGGACGCGGTACCCTAAGAGGGAGGCACGTTTTTGTTTCATACAACTACATCCCCAGTCTTTTAGTCTTTTCCTTCACAACTTTAGTCTTTTCCCCAGTCAAACTAGTCTTTTCCTTCACAACTTTATAACTTTTTCCCTAAATTTTCTTGTAGTTTGTCGCGCAATGTAGTTTTCATACGAATTCTCTAAAATTTCTTGAAGATTTCAAATTGCTATAACTTTTGATCATTTAAAGATACAGTTACAAATAACTACTCATTTTAAAGGTAAGTGAATACTCTGCTTTGAATGCATTGCTGTAGAACTAAGGGTTGAACAGCGAGAAGGCAAAGTTAGTGAGAAATTGGTATGAAAAGAAACGTTTTCCAAAAATTTTGCGATGCTACCTAAAAGATCAAAACTCGAAAGCTATAGGATATTGAAAAAGAGAACCAGTTACAATCTTGTAGGAAATTTTACGAACATTCAGCTTTCATTTTGAAATCGACATCTTTTTGCTAAGATGCACAGTTTTTGAGATAAAAGAGAAAATCAAACAAAGGGGACCTTTCGTGGGGAGCTAAAGGGGGAAGCGGCACCTCGAGAGGGGCGAAGTTTTCTGTTTCATACATCTACATCCCCAATTATTATTTTCCCTAAGTTCCAAAACTTTATGAAGTCCCCTTTTTTCTTAATTTGACTGGGTTATATATTGAGTGATTTTTTGAAATGTATATGTGCTGATTCTTTTAAAGGTCTTAATGTTATGCATGTTAACTATTTATCAGCGCTGGTTTATAAAGATTATGCTATTTCGAGCATTCATTTTACTGCCTATTTTTTAGGAGTATGATTTTCTTTTGATGATGCACATGAGATTAAAATGTTTTATTAAAAACAAAGGGCGAGCTACCGGTATACCCAAAGTGAGCGATGATTTGAAAAATAAATTAAAGAAATGCTTAAAGCGGTAGAAATGCACAGTTAGCTGCATTCTGTCTAGGTAATTAGGGAATTTATTCTTGCCAATTTTCAAAATTATTTACGATGTGCGTCAACAGATGGCATTGCTTACTAGGAAAAACTATAAAATTGTGTTTTCAAAACAACCACCGTTTTCAGCTACAACGTGGCGCAGTCTGAGGATAAAATTCAAAGACGACCCAGCAAACTTTTCAGTTAGAACGTTCTGGCAAGCATGTGTTGTTTCAGTTCATTTACAATTTGTGGATTGTGACGATACACACCTGGTCTTTCAAATACCCCCAAAGTAAAGTCGTAAGGCTAATCTGGCGAATATGAAGGCCAATTCACTTGGCCTTCATATTCACCAGTTGGTTATATTTTTGGCAATTGGCCAATTTGTTATATTTTTGAGGATGTTTTTCGCTGTCAAGGACAATGACGCGATCACCGAAATGGGAGAAAATCGAACACTGTAGCCGCTCGATGTGGGCGGGCACTGTCTTGAATAAACCAACAGCTATTCCTACCGTCTTCGAAAGCATTTTGAATGCCCACAAAACCATGAAGAATGTTCCAATATTTCGCTGGCATAATCGTTTGCTTACCCTGTACTCTTTTAACTATATAACGTGAATCTGTAATTCAAGGGAGACATTCACTTCTCTGAATATATGGAGCATGAATAATTTTAAAAAATAATGATCGACTTATTCTATATAGATACAGTCTTTCGTAAATTATTAAAACAGGTAGGACAGAAGGATTGCTGTAATAAATAGCTGTAATTTCAGATGCGTTAAAATTTTTCGCTCCCTCTAATTATAAACAAAGACTGTTTCATAACTTAAAACCCAACATTTTTTTAACAACCTGTAAGAGCAATAGTTGATTTAGAAAATGTAAAGAAGAAGCTTCAAAGAGCATTTTTATTTCGTGGATTCTTACAAACCAAGCATAAGCAAAGCAGAAAGAAGAAAATTTCATTTTTGACACTCTCAGAAGCGCTCTTTGGCACTTTTATGTCGTTTGATGAAGAACACAATGCAAGAGTAGGCACTTTTAAAAATATCTGCAAATGCAAAGAGGGAAATTCCAAGCCAGCATCCTAAAAATCCACCCATGGAGCTGAACAGTTCTACATCCTGAAACAAAAAGAATAAATTGCTGGTAATTATCAGAATTGTATCTGAAAAGAAAAAAAATCAAACTGAAAAACATTCGATTTGTATCAAACAAAACTATACTCCATATATTTAGGCTTAAAAAATTGTACCAGAATGCTATTCAAAATAAAATGTTAGGTAATAGGAAATTTTAGCAAATTTTGAATAATACAATAATATGAAAAAAAATTGGATTCCGTACCACTTTAAAACCCTATTTAGTCCTATATAACATACTTTAGCCTTATATAATAATTTCATAACCCGCCAATTTGGATGTGGCTGCTAACTCCTGATACGTGATTCTGGTGGCTGCTCTAAAAAATTTTAAATAAAAGTGTTTATTTTAAATTTCTTTTACAAATTATTTCTTTCTGTAAGAATAAAAAATTTGATTTCTACGAAACGCTGTATGGAGGAGTGATATGCATTTATTTTCACATATTTTAATTTACATTTACAGCGTGTATCTAAATTGTTTCAACAAAATATTATGGGAGATAGGGCACATAATAAGAAATCAGAATCACATAGCAATGTGGGGTCAAGAACGTTGTCTTCATTTAGCTGTTAATAATCACTTTAGGAAAATGTTGAAGTGTTTGTCAAATTTCTTAAGCAAGTTCGTATACATTGGACTTATCTCCAAATATCTCATCCAGGAAAAAAAGTAGAATTTTTAAACTACGAATTTTACTCACATGTTTTCTGAGAAAAATACACTAGTTTTTAACAAACAATGGTCAGAAAATTCACTGTTGTTTCAGCACCTGTTCCAAAGTGATTATTAACAGGTACATGAAGACAGCGTTTTCGACCCCACATTCCTATGTGATTCTGATTCCTTGTTATGTGCCCTATCTCCCATAATATTTTGTTGCGACAATTTAAATATACGCTTTATTTTTAAAAATCATCACTTGTTCATGAAGCTCATTATGATATTTTATCACCATTTATTTCTGCGATAAAATAACATAATCTGTTGACCAGTGCCACATAAATACCGCTGAGGACCAATAACCGCATGTATGTAAAATTTGTATATCAGCTAATAATACAATAACACAATGCATTATGTATACGGCCGCACAGCCAGGTGTCAAAGTTCTTTTGTTCTGTGGCACACGATGTTGGATTGGATCGACCGCCATGTTGTTGGTAGTTAAATGGATGGAAGTGCACTATATCAGCGTTGGGCAGTATATCCAGTTGTTCTTTTATGTTGAAAGAAAAGAGGTTGCGCTTCAACGGGTTAAAGCGATGCAAGTTTTTATATCAGATGTAAGACATACACTTACTCTAAAAAGTATTCGAATGTAAAACTTACATTGATTTTTGAGTGAATAGCTTGGTCCGCATATAACTGAATAATGCAAAATAAAGTATGCCACTTCCGTTTTTTGGTGAGTTATATAGTTTGAGGGAAAACAGCGGAATTATGTTCATTATTCATTAAACTGGAATAGGAAATTGTCTTTTACTCAAGTGCTATTTGGAGTGACTGTACTTCCTTAATCAGTAACGACCTTAAACCACTTCAGTTTGATGCTTTTTGGTAGGGAGTACGCAAGAAAGGTACCAGTAAAATGAAATTGAGCAAATGTACTGGTAATTGCAAAAACTTAAATGACAGGAATTCTCCAAATCTGTTTTATGTTATATTATTTGGAATCTGAAATCGGGTGTTGTACGCTGTACTGAAATTTGAGTCAGTGCATTTTATTTGTTAAATTTACCTGGTATTTCGGTTTATGTCGGAGAACAAAAATTTCAGGTTCGTCAATGAAGACTTTCACTTTAATGGTCTCACTGAAAAAAAAAATTAAATTAAAAAGAATGCCATTACAGTAAGTATTTGAATCGTGACGATTCAGATATGCACAGTAATATTTAAATCGTCTATTTTAATATTTTATTGTTTATACAAAAAAATCTACACATACAATAAGTTTACAATAAGTGGACGATTAGAGCTTTTTGTTCTTGTATTTAGGCTTAGGCCCACAAGATCTCACTGGGTAAATAAATCCAACTTTTTCAGATCTTACTGTTTCCCTTTACTACATAGATTTGTGTACATCATTTAAAGCATATGTCTCCATTATTATTCTTAGTTCCGAATTTTTTTTTATTGTATTTTATTTTATTGTGCTGTTTTTGTTTTGTGCGTACTCTTGCTCGATGGATTAATAGGATATTCATATTACGTAAGTTTAGTTGCTTTATCTTATAAATAAAAATGAATTCTGTTTGTTTGTTTGTTTGTTTGTGGATCTGATTCGTATACAAATCCACAAAAATGGACCTATCGGCCTGAAATTTAGCACAGATATGTAAAATAATATAGAATAAATGGTAGTCCACTTTACAACTTTGAAAGTCCACCCGTTCCCGGAATTTAAGAGATTTTTTTATGCTCTCCACGCTAAAAGCTTTCCGTACTTATAACCCTTGTAGTGAAAAAAGTGTGAAATAAGGATTGTGGTTGCCATGTGTGGCGATTTTGCCGAATAAAATGTTTTAAATTCTGAAAGTAAAAATAAAAGAATAATAATGATTTTTTTTTTTGTTAGTTTATATTCGTAAGGTTATTTTTTTTTTAAATTATAACATCGCGTGCATGGGAAGACAGAGCAGGAATGAAATGTTTTATACGCAAAACAATAAGAATTGAAGATTTCCGAGGCTAATGTGTAAAATTTTTTAGTTTCGCGAAAAAATAAAGTGGCTGAAATATCGATTTTGAGAAAGTCAGTTCTGGCGGTTTTCACAGTTTTCGGCTTGGCGCAATATATTGAGAGCTTAAGGAAATAGACTTTGAAAACAAGTGCATGGGTTTTATTAGAATACAGCGTTAAATTTTAATAATCCGTGCAGAAATAATGCAGTTATTAAGGGATTTCAAGCGATCTATCTTCAGAATTCTCGCCAATTGAGTACATTGATTTAAGTTGGGGGAATTCCGCCAAATTTCAGAAAATTGAAATCTTCTCATTTAGTACATCGGAGTAACGATGAATAAAACACATTATAGTTGATAATTTTAAAAAATTCGACTGTATTAAGGGATTCCACTTTTCAAATAAATGCGTGCTTTACGCTTTGGCGGTCGTACCATTTCCCATATTGATAGCTGCTAAGTCAATGCTTCGAATGATTCCCTGAAAAAACTCTTGCAAAATGGCGTATGTTGGCACATTGGCGAGGCTTAGATTTGAAACTGGATTTTATTTGAGACTGGTATGTATAATAACACTGGTTATAGATTAAAAATGAATGTTGGTATGTGTTTATGAGGTTGAAAAACTCCAGCACCGTTGAGCACCGTTGCACCATGAAATTTGGTTCACCTAAGTCTTTTATGATGGAGAAGGTTTTTATGCTATCCGTTTTCCTTAACTTGCCACTTGGTGCCGCAGCACAACGTCGAATTCTATTCCGTTTAGCCGTTTGCTATGCGAATATCGTCCAACCGATTTCGATGAAATTTGGTACACGCGAATATTAGAACACGGAGGATATTTTTCACTATCCATTTTGCTGTAACTTGCCGCTAAATGGCGCTGCAACGCATCAACTTCTATACCGTTCGACCGATCGGCATAAAATTTTTTATACTTACACATTTGAGCACGAAGAATATATTCTAACTACGTTCCTTTTGATGTTACTCATCACTAGATGACACTGCAATGCATTATTATTTTAACTCATTATTATATTAACTCATTGATCTACGTCGCCACTAGATGACGCTGTAGCAGGCCAAATTCTTGACCATTCAAACGGTCGCTATGAAAATCAGTATACATAGCTATTTGAACAATGAGAATATTTTGGCGTTATCCATTTTGCTATAACTCGCCACTTGACGGCACTGTAGCAAATCATTACTTTAATTAACCACTAGATGGCCCTGCAGTGTATCACTTCTTGACTGTGCAAATGATCGCTATGAAAATAGGTATACATAGATATTTGAACACGGGGAAGAGTTTGGCGCTATCTATTTTCCTATAACTTACCACTAGATGTCGCGTCAACACATGAACTTCAGGACTGTCCAGCCGATAGTCATGAAAATTCGTATACATCGTTATCTGAATGCGAAGAATATTTTCGCCGTATCCGTTTTGCTAAAACTCGCCACTAGATTGCGCTACGCCACATGGCCTTCTGCACCGTACAAACGATTGCCTTGCAATTCGGTATGCATGATTATTGTACACAATATAACGCAATACCCATTTTGCTATATCTGTTTATTACAATGAATAGTAATCACCACAAATCGTAATATCAAAAAGTCCATTCATTCCCGTTCGAAGAACGGGTACTTCAGCTAGTATTATATATATTAGGGTAGTCCTTGTTTTACAAGTTGAATTTATTTTATGCAGCACCCCATCAGTCGTGTCCTTTAAATAAACTATTCCTGCAAATTCAAAATTAATCGACTAAAAATAACAGGTGCCCCAAGCGGCTCGAAAATACAGGATGTTCCGTATATTCGTTAACATTTCAAACATTTATAAAAGAAGGAATATTTAATTTTCAAGTGTGGTTTTCACCGACATTTTTCTTTCCACGAGGTTTATATTTGTGATAGCAAAAAATTTTAGTTCTTAAAATTTGCAATGTCGTCGCTGTGGGCTAATATATATTTTAAAAAGGCGCAGGTATGCGCATATTAACCGGCCATTTGAATGGTGCTTGCCATTTGCAAGAATAAAAGCTGAACCGTGGTGTTTTATACTTTGCTTTCAGTCATCAGATTTTTAAATAGCGGACAGGATATACCCTTATTATAAAGATTCAAAAGACTGTGGAAGAGCACTGATAAGACAAAATTTTTGACATGGCAGTCATATGCAGATACTAGAGAATTAGGATGATTTAAGTTAGATTTTATTATATGCAAAAGATAAAATTCAAGATGATCGACCTTGTGAAGTCTACAGAAAAGTATTAGAGTGATATTTCTAGTGGAGACACCACCTCGGGGAATATGTTTTTGTCAATCTGGAGCATATCATTTAGCCAGAATGACGGCCGAAATAATATACTACCTGAAAATTTGTTTAGGAATCAATTTAAATTAACTCTAAGGAGAAGAAAACGGTCCCGCCATGGTCTAGGCGCTAAACTCCGTTCCCACAAGAACACGGCAAGTGAAGCAGTATCCTGCTTAGCCAGTCCTTGGGAAGGTCAACTCCCTCTCGGCTCGACTGCTGTGGGACCGTTACGCTAATGGGAGCAGGTGCACGTAAAATCCGTCGTGGCTCCAATGGCTATAGATCTTTTTCGGCTATCTCCTCCTAAACCGTGGGGATTTGAGTTTCGACTAAGGTGTTCAATGATTCAGAAAATTCCAAGGAACCTCATAAGCTGACTTAAATTTCGAAAATCGAATTATTTTAGAAGATATCAATAAAAGATTGTAAAAATAGACATACTGGGGAACCAGATTTGGCATAAAATCATTAATATAACTTTGCAACAAAGCAATTCCGAGTATGTAGAATCGTGTGAAATTGACAATCATGAAGTAGAATTACACCTCTTTTACGCCAAATTAAAAAGTACATGAAATAAATAACTCAAAGTGTGTTACACAAAGTTGACAATTTTCAAATAGTAAGGTCGCTTAGACAACAGGAGTTCAGAATTAGCGATTATTTGTTTTTCCAAAACAGAATAACTAATTGTAACTCATTTTAAAAGCGCCATTTTGGCATTGAATATGATCCGGCAAAATGGTATCTTTCCAAGCAGAGTGAATCTAAACCGCGAGTTCCAAAATGCTAGTACCCAGTATCTTGAAAAATAATTAAAATGCAGATTATTTTAAAGCCGGTTCGGTCCAGCTGAAGTATTTTCTACCAGTAGAAAATTGGCTAATACGCAAGGTGTTCCGTGGGTTTCACATAATTAAGAATAGTGCGAAGTTTAAGTTTTTATGTTCCAAGGAACATGCAAGAACCAAGCAATGTGTAGCTCGGCAGCATTCAATCTGACCCAATCTCTGGGTTTTGTTTGTTGAAATTATGCCTTTCTTACGAATAAGCCTTATTAGGGGCCGAATACTTCATACGAAAAGCGAGCGTAGCGAGTCTAGAGGCCTTGGTCCCTAGTTCAAGGGACCAAAGCCTTAGTCCCTAGTCTTGCTAAAAATATGCTGGTTTAAAAAAATGAATACGCAGATTTTTGAAAAAAAAAATCATATTAAAAAAGATGATATAGAATATTTTCTGAATAAAGACTTTCCTCCACAAATTATTATCACGAGCAAATCGATGAACTTTTTTGAAAGGCTCCAAATTCCAAAAGATTTTTTGAAAATGGTACACTGGCAACAAAAAGACAGTTATGTAAAAAGAAGGGATATTGCAAAATCCATTCAAGTTTTTAATGATTCTGCAGAACAAGGTGTAAAATTAATTGAAAATTTTAATTCCAAGTTTAAAAAAGACGATTCTCAAAAACAATCCATTTTACATACAGTACAAAACTACCGCAAAATATATCGAACACGCAATCGAGAGGCGTTAAAGGCCCCATTCAATTGAGATACCATACATTAGATCCATTCCCGCTTATGTTTATAACATGTAGAACTTTATAGTTTTATAGAGGCTTTGGATGACTTTTGATTGATTCTGATATTGATTTGATACGTCTTGGATGAAAATATATTCTACTTAAAAATACTCAAGAATTTGAGAAAATTAAAAATTTCAAGTTCAACGTCGATAGGGCACGTGTTCTTCATGTCCAAATGAGCTCAAATATTGCATACATTATTTATCAACGCATTGGCATATATCTAGGGGTGGTTTGCAATTTGATTTCCAAAAATAATTTTTTTCTCTATAAATAAGAACCATCCTAATATATATATATACTAGCTGAAGTACCCGTCGTTGACGATTTGCTACGTAAAGAAGATTTCCAAAAACCCTCAATTTTCACCAGCATCGTAGGAGTAGTACAAGAAACTATCTTAACTTGTATTTTACTTTCTAATTTAGAAAGTAATTTGAGATTCAATAGACTTATATGTTAAAGTTATATTAACTGATCATGAGACCGATTTCTAATATACTTTATTCCTAACATAAAATCACTTGCTCATATTTTGGACATAACTGAATTAAAAATTTAGAAAGATATTATCGGACATCTATGTTACGTACATTGTATATATTTCTAAAACAAGGAAATAAACTATGAAAAATTTATTAAAACGAAACTTCTTACCTATAATTTCTGGGTCTTATTGTCTAAAAAAGGGAAAAGTAATATTTTTTAGAAATACTGATTTTTAATAGGAAATTAATTACAACATTTAGTTCAGAGTAATTGCTTAGGATTTATGCAAGCAGTATCACTATATTTACGTTAAAACAAAAACTGCATCATTACACAAGGTTATAAGACTTTCGATTTTAAATTACAGTACTTATGAATGATATCAAAAGTATTATCTTGAGGAAAACCATTCAAAATGATATTTTGAGAAGTTTTGCCAATACATCCCCTACTAAAGGTTACGTCTTTATCTTTTAATGATTTTTACTTAGTTGATATACATTTAAAGCTATAGCGAGTTCTAAGCCTAAATTATCAAAAAAGCGTTTTTGCATTTATTCCCAATATTTTAAGCTATCTGTGAACAAAATATGCAATAATTTATGGGTGTCCCAAAAATGACTGATGGATTTTGAAAAGACGGTATGCAATAGATATGTATCGTTTGTGGCCTTATGCTTAGAAAATCAGGGAATTTTATCCCAAGAAATTTCAAATTTAGTTAACATTTCAACCAAGAGATGGCACTGCAGGCGATCTGTAACAGGTATAGTCAAAAGGAAGTACTTCAGCTCAACATTCCGTAGTTTGTCGTCAAGCTGATAACGTGTGCTGATGAGATTGCAAGTCCGCTCTACCAAAACGGTTTTTTTTTCCGTTTAACAGCAGGTATTCATTGTGTTAGAGTTCCACCGCCTGGAACACAGTTTTGTTCAAACGAGACGCAGTTTCCAAAGAAAATTTCATGTGAGAAACGGGCCGTCAGACAATGCGATAAGGACTCTATTCCAGAAATTCAAACGAACAGGGATCGTGAATGATGACCGAATGATGACAGTTCTCTGGGGTCCGACACTTGTCTGCGTGGGGTAGGTTCAGCCTCCCCGAACCGTTCCTGTTATCCGATTCGGAGGCAGCATTTTTAACTTTAAGACAGAACTGAAGCTTCTGGGTGTGGTGCTTAATCAAAAGATAAATTCCTTGACTCACGTCGCGCAATTGAAGCAAATATTGGCTAGATGCGTAGTAAGTACCCACAGCCTGAGCAGGACCGGAAACGGACATAGCGGGCCATTGTTAAAGAACCTCTACAAGCGTGGAATGGAGCGTGTAGCTCTCTGTGCCTGTAGGGTCTAGTGGGGCGGAGGAAAGGAGCGAATGTGGATGCGCCTAATGCAGGTGCAAAAGGAATACTGCTAGCGATAACAAAATGTTATCGTACAACAAGCAGTGCCGCTCTCTGTGTCCTTTCGAGCCTCCTACCGCTAGACCTACAGGTTGAGAAAGAAGCGCTCATCTCGAGACTCCGAAAGATGGATCAGACGATTCAATCTGGAGATACGAGAATTGAACCCTCCGAAATAGAGGGCGAACTTCCACGTTGGGTTACACACCCGAGCAGGAGTCCATTTATCTGCTGGGACGATCTAGGACCACAGAAGAAGGTACTAGAGCTCTTCACGGATGGGTCAAAGCTTAAAGGCCAAGTTGGATCGGGATTCGTACTCTATCGAGATCATCAGAGAGTGGCTGATGGTCATTTCAGGTTGTCGGACAGTGGAAGTGTGTTCCAGGCCGAACTCTTTGCGATCTTGAAAGGTCTCCAAGACCCACTTTGCCGGAGTATAGAAACCGTGGATGTCTATACAGACAGCCAGTTCTCACTCCAGGCTCTTTCAAGGCTGAATTGCAGAAATGCAATGGTCGCAGCGATCCACTCCGAGATCGGAGACAGGTGGATCCGTTTCCACTGGGTGAAGGCACATGTCGGGACCTGGGGGAACGAGGCAGCTGATGGTCTGGAGAAGAGTGGAACTCAGTATCCTCAGGACCTCAGGAGACCCTCAGTAGATGAAAGAGTAAAGAGTTCAATCAGCAGCGTAAAACACTCCATGAGGATTGAGGCCCGGAAACTGTGGCAAAAACGGTGGGATGACGCAGATGTCGGACGTTTCACGTTTTCGATCTTTCCAAAGGTGAGCGAAAAGAGAACTTGGAAAAGTAGGAAGGTGAACTGGGCTGTGACGGACCATGGTCCCTTCCCGGCCTATTTTCGAAGGCTCTCCGTGAAGGAGACAAGGAACTGCAACTTCTGCAGCCTGACAACCCCCGCCAATGGCTTGCATATTGTGGCCAACTGGCCAGGGCTACAAGTATTGAGAAATCAGTATTGCCCGAAAGTGGATGTTTCGACATTCAATAACTATGTGCGGATTGGTAAAGGGCGCGAGGCCCTGACCCGCTTCTTAGATGAGTTAGGAGACTCACTAAGTTAACGGACAATTTAGATAAAAGAGTAAGCGCTTTCCCCTAAATCAGGGACAGTTGGAAGGGGATTAGATACTGGTGGTGGTTGTATCAAAATGACTACGGTGCATGAGTCGTTTCGTCATAAGTTAAAATACTGGTGGTGCATTTATTTTATTTTTGGTAGTGCATATTGCGTGAAATACTGGTGGGACATGTATTTCTTATTTGGTGGTGTATATAGTTCGAAATACTGGTGGTGCATGTATTTCAGGATAGTCGCGGTAACACCGCAACAATCCAAACAAAAGGGTTCTTGCAAGTCCTGCTCAAGCATGGAGCAAAGAACTAACAGGTGAACCACATTGAATGGAAGGCGAGTCCTTTCGACCATGGTGTTGACCTCCTTCCTGTCTTGGGACGGATAACTTTGACTGTCTATGGCGCGCGAGTTTACTCGTGCTTATTGGTGTCCTGAGGCTTCCATCGGTGCGGCGGTTGTTGTAGTGATGACGGGTGGACAACGGGCCGGGCTTGTCCTGACCTGTTGGTCTGGGTGCCATTCACTGCGACCTACTTTATGGATCCTACCGGTAAAGGTTGCCGGTTACCCCCCGCTAGTTCAAGCCCCGCGCAACCTGATGTGGTTTCTCTTTGAGACTCCTCGAGAGGGCTGCTTGAAGCAGCGATTGGTTCTTCCAAGGGAGGCTACCAATCGTGTAATGCTCAGAGCGGGTGCACGTATTGAAATAGTCTCCTTAATCAAGATTGACCTTGAAGCTGCAGATTCGCATCATTAATTAATTTATACAGGTCTGTAAAGTAGACAGCCTCATTCTTTCATGTGACGATGTCAATGCGCAGTTCTGTATTTAATTTTAGTTTGAAATATTAAGGACTCTGCGGTTTCCATGGTAGAGTGATTTAAAGTCGGACTTTTGTAGGTAGAATTTCTCTCCCGTCTTCCCTCTAAATTGATTTAATGTCCCCTAATTTTCTCTGAGCCTTCTACTGCACCCTTGAAAGGGGCGTTATCGCCCACTTTGGGGGGCAACAAAGGGGCATTATCGCCCACTTTGAGAAAGACCGTTTTAGACTTAGAGTTTGTTTTTCTTTTAAAAATGTATACAAACTTCTTACCTTTGGATTCAAATTAACTTCTGTGATAGTATATGGGTATGACAGTTTTCTAAAAATAGGAAAAGTTCAATAAGTTAATATCACATAAAAATCTTGATAATTTCAATGACATTATAACTTACAACTTCTTAAACAAACATTTTTACTGAATAAAAGATCTATCCTGAAAACATTCTTTAATCAAATACCTAATTTACAGGTCATGGGGCATAAATATATCTAAGTTTATTCATTCTACTTAAATAAATAAACATGATTATGTCAAAATAAAAGTATGCAAAGAAATAAATAGTTTATCATGAAAAACAAAATGATGTTACTGATTTTAAAGGAGTATCTATAAACAAAGACACTGTGAATGCGTGTTAGAACCCTTTAAAAATTCTTTTGCCCAAAGCATCTCCCCTCCCCCATATTCATACCGATAAGCCTGTGTGTAGGTTTGCCTTAATACGATACACAATAAACGAACACAGTTCTATATACATACTCAGGTGTTGTATCAGAATCTACTGCAATGTTAAAATCGTGAAGCAAATACAGGGTTACAATAACAAGATGTGAATACAGGGTTATTCACAATTCCCTCAGTGGTTTGGAAGGCTTATAAAATATATATATACTACCAATACAGCAATAAAGTTGACTTTACTGGCGAAAGAAATATTACAAGTTTTGTTTCATAAATAACGGTTTCCTCGTTGTTGGACTGAACGAGGTTCTGCTGACGATAATCGCTTTCTTCCGCGGCCACCTCGCTCTCCGGTAAGTGGCTCTAATTCCAGACGATTTTTTTAAAAACATAATAGATAGTGTTACATAAAAGATCGTGTGTTCGTGCCAAAGACGAAATTTACGCCAAAGGATCACAACTGCATTCGTTACCATGTTAAAACGAGTGTGTGAGTGTGGGAAGAAGTTGACTTTAGACTAGATACCTGCAAGAAACCATCACGAAACAAGGACGGATTATGGGGGGAGGAGGGGGGGTAGAGGGGCGGCCGCCTCAATCGAGAAGAAAGAAATTAACGTGAAAGATCCTATTTTACTTCCATAAAATGGATTATGTGACAATCTTCTAACTAACCCCTCCCTCGACAAACTAACTGCCCCCCCCCACAAAATTAACAAAAGGTTCACTTATTAGAACTTTGCGAAATAAAACTTGTAACATTTCTTTCTCCAATAAAGTCATGAAATATAAAAAGTAGGAAAAGAGGGACCGTATAAAAATAAAATTTCGTATTTTAATATGTATAGAACCCCCCGCTAAAAAAATGCCATATCTGAAAGCTACTCTTAATTTGACGAACTTTTCTAATTGGAAGTATGCTTCGATCATTTATAGTTTAACAGATAATCGCCTTAACATCTATTTTGAATTACCCGGTATCTCTCTATTCTAAAACAAAGTAAAGGCCGCTGTCAAAGCTTGTCAGCTTATCTCCTCCTAAACCAAGGGGATTTGAGTTTCGACTAAGGTGCCCACAGATTCGAAAAATTCCGAGGAACCTGCTAAGCTGATTTAAATTTCGAAAATCGAGTTATTTTAGAAGATATTAATAAAAAACTGAAAAAATAAACCGAATGGTTGCCAGATTTGGCATAAAATCATTCATTCCTTTGCAACAAAGCGTTTCCAAGTATCTAGAATCGCGTGAAATTTACAAACATGAGTTTGAATGACGCCCATTTTACGCCAAAATAAAAACTATATGAAATAAGTAACTCAAAATGTGTTACACAAAGTTGACAATTTTCAAATAGTAAGTTCGCTTAGACAACAGGAGTTTAGAATGAGCGATTATTCATTTTTCCAAAACAGAATAACTAATATCTTGAAAATGAAAAATAATTAAAATGCAGATTATTTTAAAGCCGGTTCTCGTCCAGCTGGATTATTTGCTACCAGTAGAAATATTTGGCGGCGTTAACTATGCCATTATAGCAGTTATAGTACACTTTGGATATTTGCTAGCGCGACGAGATGGTATAATTCGTGGTGTTAAGTACGCCAATCTGCAAACGATTATGTAAATGAAAATATGGATAACGGTTTTCCGGTAACCTTAAATGAACAGTAAATATAGGTTGTGAGCATGTGTAAATCGCCAAATAATGAAAAGTCGCCATGGGTGGCAGGCTATTCTGTCTGTTCCGTAGCTTTTATTAACTTTACATGCACGCAAGTCGCCAAATAATGAAAAATCGCCATGGGTGGCAAATTCGCAAAGTGTCCAATAGGTTTTACATTATTAAAAATAACGCTGAAACAGATGTTCTGTTTTATTACGCTTTAGCTCCTAATTAATATAACTTTTGAATGGCAACATTAAATATCATTGTGTTTCTGAGGAGTGCAAATAATTTTTCCAGCGATTATAAGCGGATTCCGCAATCCAGGTGGAGTATGGCTCAGGACCCGTACAACACGGATTTCCATAACAAAATATCTTCCGTGTTATGAGGGGTAGGGTACTGTAGTGTGAAGTTTAAATTTTTATGTACCAATGAAGATGCAAGAACCAAGCAATGTGTAGCTTAGCTCAGTAACATTCTATCTGATCCAATCTTCGGGTTTTGTCTGTTGAAATTATGTCTTTTTTACGAATAAGCCTTATTAGGGGTCGAATGCCTCATACGAAAAGCGAGCGTAGCGAGTCTGGGGGCCCTGGCCCCTAGTATATATATATGTGTGGTATATGTATGTATATATGAATGTATATATGTATGTACATTTAATCTTGAAGGGGAAAAAGTGTGATGTTTTTGCTTTTATATGAATATAAGCAGGAACACATCGTTTTATGCGTACCTATGGTATTTGCAGGAGGAAGGTTACCAGTTCCATGCTAGCAAATTACTTTTCCAGTTGTCGCCAACACTGATACTGGAGACAGGGTTAAAATAGAAGCTTTAATATGCAGCAAAGACTGGGTTGAGTTAGCTTTGGTGATACCGTTACCGAGAGGCAATAATGCTCTATATCTGACGGCCCACTATGCACTTAAGTTAAAATTGATCAGTGATGAAGCATTTTGGAGGGTGTCACCACAGCGCAAGGCGCATATGTTGTGCTTTACATTGCGGTTACATACATAAAGATTCCATCTTTATTAAAATCATCATTGCTGATCAATATATAAATGTAGTGGAAATAAACACTCAAAAAACTAGTGTTAAAAGATAAAATAAATAAAAACTTTGTGAAAAAAGCACACATAAAAGGTTACTTCATGGCGTAACGATCGTTTCGACAGAAAATTTGTTCGGTCTTCGTCAGGCAAACCCTTCCGTCATACAGAGCAGAGGGAACTCTGCTCTGTATGACGGAAGGGTTTGTCTGACGAAGACCGAACGAATTCTGTTCGAAACGATCGTTACGCCTTAAAGTAACCTTTTATGTGTGTTTTTTTTTTCACAAAGTTTTTATTTATTTTAATATAAAGTAGTCTTCAAAATAATTTACGACGAAAAAGAACCGTATCTGTATTCGTATCCGCAGATATGACAACAAATGATCCGTTTTCATATCCGTACGTGCTGATATATAAGCACGTTATCCGTTTTCAGATCTGTAACCGCGGATCTAACTTTTTAAAGATCATCCAGTTCCATCCGATAATTAAAAATGAATGTGTCACAGTGATAACACACAATGAAACGTGATAATATTGGGTCGGCAAAAAAGTAATCGCGTTTCTTACATGAAATTCAAACAAATAAATTTTCAATCATGAAACCATTCTTTAAATTCGACCGTAGCTGAGTAATACTTATGACTATAGTCAGAAGAGCAGAGAACAGCCTCTCACTCCTGGCAACATTTCACCTGTCTCCAAGAGAAATCCTCAATAACAATTTCAAAATTAGAAAGATTTTCATACGCGAGCAGTCGTTTTGCATTTTCCCTTTAAATCGTGTACGAACCTAGGAGGTTATGGACTCACGGGTCATTTGAACCACTGACTAAATATTCTAAATTCTACACGTGATATTCTTAGTGCAAAAAAAAAATTAAGACTATAAACAGTATTTTCCGTGAATATAAAATTTATTTCTTTTAACTCTCGCGAGCGAAATGAATGAAAGGCGAAAAGTTCGGAACCTACAAATTGCGTTTCTCAATTTGCAGAAAGTCCCTTAAAATCGCTCAAAAAATAAATCACAATATCTCCGGAAATTATCGTAGAAAATTAGTGAAAATTTATATTTAGGGTAATTTGAAGTTTTTCTTTCGTTTAATAAAGTCAAAGTAGTATGTTGCCATTGAAAAAAACGAAGTTGATGCAGAATTAAATATGCAGACGGCCCCTTATGCAAATTCAATTACTAGAAAATTAAAGTATACGTTATTTGCAAACGAATGGTATATATAACTTTGCAGTCCGATGAATAATGGCCAAATAAAGAGCAAGTGGGACTTTTTTTTCCCGCAGCTGTACATTTTTTTCTCCCATTTCAGAATTAACTCATTATTAGCACTCGCCTATTACTATTACATTATGCGATTCTTCCTAATTTTGGCAATATCATATAAATTTCCGACATCCGTGGTGTGAAGAGGGATTTTTTTTCCTGTGAAATATGTATTAAGAAAAGTGTCTGAGTGTAATCTTTACGCGCCGATTGAAGTAAAACTTCTTTGACGTTTAGGACACATCACTGAAATGATTAAACTTTAACTTAAAATAAATATCGTATTATAATTTAATTATACTTATTAATCATGTACTTTACAAAGATTATATAAATGTTATATTCATATTATTCATTGGAAATAGGTACTTGAATGTCATCATAATTTTTTATGTATGAAATTATAGGTTTGTGGCAACTATAATGTGAAAAATAAATTTTACTCTCTAACTAAATTTGTTAATTTTCTTGAAAATACAGCATCTATCGTTACACCGAAACGCGTTGTTGATTGAAGTCGCGAAGTATTCATAGTTAGATCAAATTTTTCTTTTAAAATATCAACCAACTGTTAATTAACATTAAAATCTCCAGTAAGAATGATCGGTAATTCATGATAATTACTTAGAATCCAGGAAGTGTCCATGTTGTAGTATTATTCTTTAACAGTTTTCTTATACCATTGTTCCTTCTGGAGGTTGGGTTCGAATGGGAGGAATGTCCATAATCTAGTATTATGCTTTAACTGTGTTCTTTAACTGATGTTTTCCTCTGTTTGTTGTGTTCGAATACAGGTAGTGTAATTTTTTTTGTGTTTTTCTATCAGTGTTCTTAAGCGTTGATTTCGTCTGCTGGTAGGTTTGCTGGCAGGCTGTCAATATCAAAAACTGCATTTATATGATCAGTGACGCGTGGGAATCTATTCCGCAATCGACACTAAGACGAAGGTGGCGAAAACTTCTGCCGAATCTTTCAACTAGCGCAGATGAAAATGCTACAGACACTGTGAAAGATGGTGTTACTGAGTTTTCAAGCCTTTTTAGCACAATGAAAAGTTTTGAAAATTGTGGGGATAGAGAAATCACAGATTGGTTGAATTGTGACGTGGAAGATGCAGACTTCCAGTTGCTCAATGATGAGGAATTAATAGCTGAAGTCCGAGAATCTTTAAAAGAAGAAGATGATGATAAAGATGAGAATGATTCTGGAGTAAATAAGATCAGTAACAATGATGCTTTTGAGTGTTTCCCAAAAGGCTTTCTTTGGTTGGAACAACAGGAGCAGTGTGATTCCTCTGAAATCATGCTTTTAAGAAAACTTCGGAATAGAGCTGCACTGCAAAGGATGGCCAATTTACATCAGATGAAGCTTCCATTTAAACTATTGTAAGTTTTTGTTTCAGAAATAATTTTATTTTCATTTATAATTTTAATTTATTTAACAGTTAAAATAGTCATAATAACAGTTCAATGACGATACTACATACTAAACTAGATGATTATTGATGAATTCTCGATTATCCGAAAATTTCGATTATCCGAAGGAGGTTCGGTCCATTACTTCGGATAATCGAGGTTCTACTGTATGATCCTCCAACAGTGTTCTTAAACGAAAATTTCCCTCTGCTGTTTAGGTTCGTTTGCAGCCACTGTCCCTTTAATTGTGGTGTTCCATCCCCTTGTTCTTAAACCGTTGTTCTGTCTGGAAGTTGGGTTAGAATTCAGGAAAAGTGTTCTTAAACGGATGTTTCCATCTACTGTTCTCGTTCGATTGCAGGCAGGTTCCATTTCTTTGTGCTTTTCCAAAACCATGTATATTATCCATCTAAAAATAAGAATTATCGAGAATCTCCTATGAGGTTGGGATTACATGTAAAATATTATCTTGGATGCACCTTCAAAACGCTATTTGACGTATAAAATAAAGATTTATATCTCGAAGATACGCCTCTTGACTGTTTTTCTCGCCGTTTCTTTCCCTAACAGGTTCCGCGTATTTTTACAGGATGAAGTCGGCGAAAGCAGCGCAGCTATCGAAAAGGTAGGTTTTTTTGTGGTTCTTCTTTTTTAGGGTCAGCGTGGAGTATAGGACATACAGGTCACTTCCTTTACTGAGCGTTACTTCCGTCAGAAAAAAAAAATCTGAGTTACTCCCTAGTCGCGACTAAAGAAGTTTTACTTCAAAAATCAGAAAATTCCCACTTGCCATTAAGACACCTTTAAACATTATGGGGAAATCCAAATAGAAAAATAGAAAGATGACGAGAAAAAAAAAAGAAAAGGAAAGAGACAAAATATCTATCGTTGTCGTTTCTGTGAGTCAAACAATTTTTCCCATAGGGTAACTTGTAATTTCGCAGCTTCGTCTTTAAGCATTTCGTTCGCAGAAAGTTGTAGAAAGTGTAAGTTAACTTACAAGCATTGCTGTTTGCATTTAGATGCACAGTTCCTGTACTCGTAGTTCAAGAGATCAGTTAGGTTTTCGTTGAGGCACCTCGATTCCATACCTATCAAAAAATTCATAAGCAAATAAATGCAGAACAGTAGCTATAAAATTATGTTAGTGGAAAAATCAAAACTAAAAGACTAGATAATGGAAAATCTTTCAGTTTAAAGCTATAGTTCCAAGAAACACAATCTGTTTCACGGTTTTGGGGCACAAATTAAACGCATGGCCAAAAAGCATACTGAACTACACTTTGCGGAGCTCGTACTTGAAAACTATTAAGAAAAAAAAGGTAATTACATAAATTGTATGAAATTTTCCCTAGTTTCTTTTTTTTGTAAAACTTTCTTTCGTTAAATCAGTTGGAAAGGCGATATTCTCAAAAAACTGCTTTTAGACGTCATTTTTCGAACATGGCGGCGTGAGCGGCAAAGATACGAGGGAGCAAAGTTGAAATTCGGAAAGAGCACATTGAAATCTATAACATTGCCCATTTTCAAAACTCCCGGAAAACTTTGCAGGTAACCCCCTTTTTTTGAACCAAATGACTGGACTATTACTCGTGCTCTAATTAACTGATTTGGTGTATTGTGTTGCGTTAACCCTTTAACGCGCGATATCCTCGCCGTGAGGACACAACTCTGATATTTTGATTGTTTTGATTTTCGAAGAATAAATCTGATTTCAGTGAAGTACTTAAGCAGGACATAATAACACGAGAATCCTTTTTCCACTTAGCACATCATTTTCCATAAAAATTATCGATTATCTGTAAAATGGATGTCAGAATTATTTTTTTCAGTACCAGCATCTGCTGAAAATTGGCGAATGGGATGAAAATATACATCGATGCGGAATAAAAACTAGATGGACCGCCCAATACCAAAAAGTGCAGTCATTGCCATCACTCTATTTAACTAGCAGCAATATTTGCGACGGCACAGCCAGCTCTGTCAAAAATGTCCTTTAGCTCTGTGACACGTGATGGGTGATTCGATTGACAGCCATGTTGCTGGTAGTTAAATCGAGAGATAGCAACGTCTGCACTTTTTCAGCTCTGGGAAATGGTTACGCTTCAAAGGGTTAAGGGAAACTACGCAAGGGCTATCTGCTCAGGAGATGTGTGTGTGTGTGCACGACCGCTAGTGTGTTGGAAAGTGTTTTATAATCGATGTGTTTGGCATGATTTATACTTCTTGCCCATATTTTTTTGCAGGCGTCCTCGCCACACGTGATTTTGCCTCCACCGAAGATTGCAGGCCAGTGGCGAGTGGAGCGTTTTCGATGTCCAAGTCCCTACTGCCGATTTTAACCAGTTCCGTCGCTCTCTGGTGGATAGTCCGCCAGAATAAATATATTAACATTACTTGAAATACACACCTTGTATATCCCTAGCTTAGATTTGAAACCGAAATGCTCTAGTGACTTTTCAGCTAATTATTAAATTCTAAGAATAACTAATATATTTTTTTTTAATGTGAAGAAGTAGAAATAATAAATATAAATATGTTTAAAACAATCATATATTTTTTTTTCATTTCTTTAATTTCTTTAGGTTTTATTCTATCTACTCATGTGTTGATTTGATTACTCATGCCTTATAAATAATAGGTTTCTATTGCACTCCTCGGTATACCTTTTCCGCTTTTTTCTTTGACAACCAAAATGAATAAATTTGTTAGATTAAAAATTAAAAGAATCAAGCATCATAAGAAAGCGATAGGTATCGAAGACACTTTGCAGATAGTTAATATTATTCCTTACCTTTTTGACACTTTAAAGGGCTTTGGTACCTATTATCTATAGACACACAACCATGGCATTTTAAATCTTTCATCGTAACACAATGACGTACGCACATCTGAAATTTAAAAAAAAAACTATATACAGGGTGAGTAGAAATGATGGATCCAATTTTAATAAAAAATCATATTTTTGAAACTACTGCACGCATTACTGTAAGTGATATATGAATGTAAAGAGAAATGTACTAATTTTTCCCCCACCAATGAACCCGGAGCTTCCACAGCGATGGATGGGGCTTGCTGTTGACGGTTATTTACACTCAATCACATGGCCACCAAGATCTTCAGATCTAACACCCTGTGATTTCTGTGAACTTACGTCAACGACATTATTTGCGTACCACCTGTGCCGGAAATACTGTCAGAACTTAAAGAAAGCATTCATGCAGCATTACGAACCATTCATAGACTGATGCTGCAAAATGTATGAAACGAACTGGATTCGACATACAGGGTGTTCGAAAAGTTCTTGAAACATTTAAAAAATTCATAGAAAAACAACAAATTGTAGTATGAATATACGGTTTGCACAATAATACTTCACAGGCTTACGAGTTTATTATTTTTTTGTTTTTTGACATCGTAAAAAAATTACTTCCAAATTGTGTTCATAGATGGCGCTATATCGTCACAGTAAGAAAAACAAGCGTAATGTAAGGTGTTTAATCATTTTATTAAGCAGAAAGCAATACCTTTCATTACCAGAGATCAATGTGTGCAACTTTTGTTGCTCGAACCACATCAAAACGGTAGGCATGTTCATTCCATGTTCGAGTTAGCATGGATTGCGGTTTTTCTTAAACATGTTACGAAACTTTCTCGGAATTGTAATTATGGATTTTGATTCAAAATACCAACCTATGCAATGCGCTTTCTCAATTGCAGTCGCCATAGCTGCCATGAATCTTCCCGCACCGTCAGTGCTGTTTGAAACTCACGAAAGATCCCTATTGGCTCTCATTGCTGAAAACTGGAGATGCAGCGCCATCTATGAACACATTTTGGAAGTAATTTGTTTTAAGAAGGAAAAACAAATTCTTGATTCTGTTAAGCATTATTGCGCGAACCGCATATTCATAGAACAATTTGTTGTTTTTCTGTGAATTTTTGAAATGTGTCAGGACTTTTCGGACATCCTGTATATTTAGACTAGCTGAGTACCCGTTCTCCGCACGGTAGGAAACGAATACTTTCGTTACACATATAATTGGAATTAAACCCTGTGATGTGGAATCTAAAAAGGTGAAAAATTATTTAAATCGTGATGAAACGTTGACGTCATGAGTGCAAATCTGAGATGACCGCAACATGATGGCACAAAAACTATGTCAGTGTCAGTGGCGATCAAAAAAGAAGCAACTTCTCTTGGATGACCTTGCCCAGGCTTTTCCTCGGTGGATCGGTATCGTGGAACTGCTTCTATAAGTTGCACACGCCGCTAGGCGTTAAATTAAACTCTCTATCTAGTCTCCACACGTGGGATCTAGGTCAAGGGGTGGGAGTGTACTCCATGGGGGCCTTTCTAAGGGGTCCTAACCCGTATTTACTCTACGTTTTGGAGGAAACCAGCCATATATGTTTCCTAAAATATGCATGTTGCGAGTACAGTTTTTCCCGAACGGAATACAGGAAAACTCTGAACGGTTAGGTCGGCGACGTGACTTGTTTTGAACCAGAAACCTTCCGCCTCCCAGTTCAGAGCGCTATGCGCTCGGCCACTGGTAGGACTAAGTCATTGCTAGGGGAATATTATAAGCAATTGGGACCTTTGTTGTACACATGATTGCAATGTCATTCTCGTATTATTATTATTATTATTATTTATATCTCGTATTATTTGATTTATTTTTATTTTCATTTCATATTCCTGACTTTTCGTACTCTCTTGATTTTGGGGTCTTTGCGAATGCGCAATTATCATTCCCCATTAACGTTACCGAATTAAGTAGTTCTCCCTATCGCCACTTCTATACCAAAGACGTCAATCTGAATTTTTCTCGTTTCAAGAAAAACGCTTACTAAGGTTCATTGCTTCAGTTTATACTGATTAATCAATTTTCTTGCAAACTAATCGGTATTAAGATATGAGGCTTTGACATAGTATACGGGATTTCTTAAAGATCTTGAATTTAGTTAAAAATAACCAAAGTTACAGGTTCGCGTTATTGACGTGGTGATTGTGGTAGTGTTCTAATTGTTTCATATCCAATACGCTTTCCTTTTTTGAGTCAAGAGCTGTAAAAATGAGTGTTTTTACTTAATTGTTAAATTTAATAGCTTAAGTGGCAGCAACGGATTCCTTAAGTACTGAAACTGTAGCAATATTAAAAATAGAGCATGAAATGAAATTTATTTATGCTAGCTAGAACTGCCATATTGGCGTAATTAATGCCGATAGTCGATTGCAAATAGCCAAAATGATCCGAAAGTTAACTTCACAGTAAATGGAGTTATTTATAGGAATTACCAGCTATATTTACCAGGCTTAAAAACATTCTCGTTCATCTCAAAAATAAAATCGTATTTAAACAGAATTCCTATTTTATTATACCCTGCTTGGCGGGATTTTAAAAATTATCTATCCATCCGCTCGTAACATTGGCTCATCTCAATCGTGCCATAGAATTAGCAGTACAAACGCAAAAAACATACGCTATTAAACACAGAGTTACACTACATATGAATATTTATCGCCAACTTTTCTAAGGAAGGTACTAAAGAAGGAATCTGCATACGCCATTTTGCGAGATTTTTCTTTCTTTTTTTTCAGAGAATGATTCTAAGCACTGATTTAACAGCAATCAAAATGGGAAATAGTTATTTGTGTATGGTTCCATCGCCAAAAATTAATGCAGGCATCTATTTGAAAAGTAGCATAGCAGTATTTTAAATTATCAACTATAACATGTTTTATTTATTCCAATTTACAGAATGCGAGAATTTCATTTCTTTTGAAATTTGGCGGCATTCCCCAAGGTAAATCAATTTACTTAATTTGGGGAAAATTCCGAAGATCGATCGCTTAAAATCGCCTTAATAGTTGCACTATTTCTGCATGGAAAATTAAAGTTTAACGCCGTATTTTAATAAAACCTACACACATAAATCTAAACCTATTTCGGTTTGCTCGCAGTAAATTGCGCCAAGCTCAACTGTGCAAATCGGTAGAATCAACTACTTTCTCCAAATCACCAAATCAGCCATTTTTTTCGCCAAACTAAAAAATATACATATTAGTCTCGGAAATCTCCCAATCCCTTATTCTTTTACACATAAAGAGCATTGAATTCCTGCTCGGATTTCACATGCACGCAATACTTTAATTAAAAAAGAACTTTGTAAATAATCTAAACAGAAAAAAAATCATTATTCTTTTATTTTTACTGCAGGAGTCTAAATAATTTAATAAAATAGGAAAACATGGCAACCTCGATGCTTTTTTCTCACATTTTCACTACAGGAGTAACAATTAGGGGTTACAGTTTTTTTTATCAATATCTCTTAAAATAATTCGAATTTCGAAATTTAAATTAGCGGAGGTTCTTTCTCGAAATTTTCCCATTTCGTGGATACCTCGTTCGAAACTCAACTCCCAGCCGTTTAGGAGGAGATGATGCTACACACAGACAGACAGACGCGCACAGATTTTAATAGTATAGACTAGCTGCTTGCCCGTTCTCCGCACGGTGGGAAACGAATATTTTCCTTACACATACATAATTCGAATTAAACCCAGTAATGCGGAATCTCAAAACGTGAAAAAATACTGGTTTCGTGACTAAAAGTTGACGTCATGAGTGCAAATTTTAGACGATTGCAACATGACACAAAAACTATGTCAATGTGAGTAGCGATAAAAAAAGAAAGAACTTTACGGTATGCAGACAAAACTTTTCTCTTTCGAAAAATGCCTGATTTCTGCATCATATAATTCTCTTTGTGAGGTTTAATTTATAGCATTAATATATAGTAAATACCACATAAATAAAATTACAAGATATTGACAACAATTTTATCTTGCATTTTTCAAAGCGTGGACAATGCATTAGCGCAGTTATGTTACACACGACTTTATTAAACTTTATCTAAATTAAAAAACCTACATGAAACAATGGATGGCATCATTTACGTTTAAAAGCCAAAAATGTACCCTACTCCGGTGAAAAATCATGTCGCTTTTGTAAATGAAAACGTTCGTGATGTAAATTCTGAGAAAAAGCTTATTGCCCTTATTGAACACTTAATGCAGTATCACACTTGTTACATAAAACTGACGTTTATCTCACTGTCAATTCGCACTAAATAAATAAATAACTTCATTTTTCATTTTTTACAGATTACAGTTGACCCCTTTATAACATGGGTCTACAACACGAATTCTTAGAACACGACGAAAACATTACGATCGTTTTCGTGTAACACGTTAAAAGAGACTTGTACAGCACGGTAAAATGAGACATATGTTCTGATAATATGACACTTCAGCACCTGTAATTAACATAATTTTTGAATGGCAACACCAACCATCATTGCATTTTTACGGAGCGCGAATAAGTTTTGCCGCGATTATACCGCGCAGTTCGCACTCCAGGTGGAGTATAGCGCAGGACCTGTACAACACGGAACGTATCTACCGTGTTAGGGAATCTACTGTAGTTGCATAGTGTCAAATTCAATAGTTAAGAAAATTCTGGGTTGTCGTATTTAGTAATATTTCATCTCACCTTGGTGGCCGAAATGTATTAAAACCAAATATCCGAACTGTATCAAAAGTAAAATTTACTAAAAGAAATTTTTTTAATTCTGTATAACCCTCAGAACAACTTTGTTTGCCATCTACGACGGTTTTTCATGGCGTGACAACTTATGCTTGCGTACAGTGGCGTAGCCAAGGAGGGGATAGGGGGTCTATGAGGGAGTTGTCGGAGGACGATTAAGAGAAACGTTCCCTCGGCCGCTCACATGACGTATAGTGTACAAAAGGTATTTGAGAAAAACTGACGGACAACTGGAATACACAAAAAGCTGCACTTTATTGTAGGTATCTTCACAAAACAGTTATTAAAGAAACAAGTTCAATTACGCACCGCACATTGCTTCATAAAAAATAACACCAGGAACATATCTAATTGTTCCGGCCACACGGCATGCCGGAGTTCCATAAAAAAAACGAACACAACCTCCTCTGACGGAGAGCAATCGAGAAGTCTTTTCAAATCTTCCTACAAAACTGCCAGCTCTCTACAGGTTGGCGAGTAAAATATGAGCACTCATAAGCCACTGCCCCACGTGACAACCACCGTCCGGTAGGCGTAAACAATATAAAAATTTGAAACAAACGGATTAAATGATTAATGCCAAGACAGAAGTGCCAGAATTTGGCGGATGCCAATACGTAAGGCTACAACCCCGTGAGAAAACACCGACGGAAGACCGGGAGACGCTATGAACTAACACAGCATATGCTAAAGCGAAATTAATTTAGAAGGGAAACCCCGAAAAATCCCAGACATAGCGTCGCGCAAAAGGAAAGAATATTTTATCGAGCCGAAAAAACAAAGTGGAGAGAGATTAATACGGAAAACGAAATTTTGATTTAGAAAGACGAAACATAGGAACATTATTTTAAGACGCGAAAAATATGTGAACTTCGTCACATATATCTCTCCACAGCCCAACAAAAAAATTTTGACGCCAGAAAATTTTTTTAAACAAAGAACTTTAACCCTTGAATTAAACAGAAAGCCTAACATGCAGCGCTTATGAGGGCTCATCACAAAAATACAATACCAAATAACATAACAAATTATAAAATACATCACAAAATACCATTTGCAAAAATATCAACAATATTCTGCTACAAATAAAACAATATAAAACGATTCAATTATCCATTACATATCAAAATTACACATGTGCAGAAACTAAAGAAAAATAACCTTGAATATTCAAAATAATATATGTACATATGACGTCATAAATGTGAGATCTCTTTGTAAAAACAACTTTGCAGATAACTTTGCAGATAACATTGCACGTTCAAAAACATTTACTTTCCAAGTCCTTTGCATTATCAACGTCCATGCAAAATAAGAAATGAAAGTTTCTCAATATTATTAACAAATCTCAAATATATTTAGTGCACTTAATCAGGTTTAAATTTTAAAATAAAGTTCAAAGATGAAGCTTCTAATTAAATGAATGTCAAAGAAGATTCTAATAAAAGTCATGACATAATTTAAATAAATCAAGTCAAAATGATTGCAATCAAATACCTGAAATGTGTCCAATGCAATTTAGTTGCAGTACAGGTATTGCTATCAACTTTCAAAACAAACTCTCTCTTTTTTCTTAAAGTTTGTTTATTTATTTATTAATATATTTTTTTAATATCAAACACAATTTACTTCGTGAAAAACATAATAAAAACTTTCAATGAATAAAATATCAAAACATATATAAATATTTTTTTTTTTAAACATGAGCTTCAAAACAAATTAAGATTTTTGTGACCAAAAACAGGAAACTTTCAAACAGACGAAACATGAACATAAACAATATTTGCAAAAAAAATGGTAAACACAAAAGAAAAATGTATGTTTGTGTGTGTAAAGAAGGTGCAGGTTAGAAAAACCCATTAAATTGTGTAGAAAAGAAATGATTACCGACAACCGTAAGCTCACCTAAGAAAACTATTGTTCCTCTTTTTTTTTTTTTAATATTAACAACAACTTGATTAACTAAGTTTCATGAAAAAGAGATACATATCATACAGTATACTGAAGTGTACATCTTTAAAAATACTGGACCAGCCAGATACAAACAAGATATTATACAACAGTGTACAAAGCAAGGAAGTGTCTGTGGGCACCTTCACAAACACGCCATTACTAAAACGAAAACATGCATCTACTTTCTAGGTCTTAAATTATACTGATTATGTGAAGTTGTAGGTAGATTAAAATTATCTGTAACACCATTATGGTAGTGATTATTACTATGTAAAGAAAGATATTCAGAACGTGGAGGAGCTAAAATTAATCTATCAATATGTACTCTCTGAGGTTCGAGATGGGGAGCTTGCAAACGTCTAATAGAGAAAGAAACAGGTGAGTGTTTTTCAGTGATCACATAAGGACCTGTGAATTTAGGTTTAAATTTATCCAAAGACTTTTTATAAACAATGTCATTTACATTTAAATCTCTGAGCCTAGCATGTTGTGAGTGTCTCTGAAAGCGAATCGTTTGTGAAGAAATAATGTTTTGATAAGCTTTCTTATAAATAGAGTCTAATTCTTGCATTAATTTATAAGTGTGTATGTCATTAAGATTTGGCGGAGTTGTCTCAAAGTTAAATGTGTCAAAAATAAGTGATAATTCTCTGCCAAAATGTAATAAATTGGGTGTAAAACCAGTAGTTGAATGTGTTGAACCATTATACAAAGATTTGTGAATTAAAATTGCATGTTCGAAGTTGTGGCCATCAAGTAATAAAGAATTTACAGAGTATTTAATGGAAGTATTTATGCGTTCAGCAATCGAATTACATTGTGGATGACCAGCCGAAGAATGATTAATTTTTATACCAAGTTTGTCATGAAAATGATTATAAATTGAGGCAACAAACTGTGGCCCTAAATCTGACAAAATCACTGCAGGACGGCCAAAAGTTGTAAAATATTTAAAAAGAGCCTCGACTATTACATTAGCAGACGTAGAAGTAAGAGGCACAAGCTCCATATGGCGAGAGAAATGATCAGTGATTGTTAGAACAGTACGACCATTACTGAAGGGACCAACAAGGTCAATAGCAATAGTATGTCCTGGATAAGTTGGTGTGTATGTTTGTTGTAAAGGAGCAGGTCGAGTAGGATGATGTTTCACCTGTAAACATACAGTACAAGAGGCAACAAAATTGACAGTATCAGTATAAATACCTTTCCAAAAATACTTCCTTGTTAGAAATTCGTAAGTCTTTTTTAAACCATAATGTGACAGATGAGAAATTGTTAAAGCTTTTGCTTTTAACGAATGTGGAACAACAATTACATGATGATAAGTTTGATTATGAACATTATACTTTTCACACATCAATAACATAGTTTCTGGATGAATAAAAAAGGCAGGATGAGTTGCAGAGGAACCCTTACTTAAAATTTCATTATAAATGACAGACAACTCAGGATCAGCATTTTGCTCTCTGAAAAAAGTTTCATTTGAAATTTCCAACAGTGGATCAGTACTATTTGAATTTTTTGTAACTAAAAAGTTCACATATTCATTATTTTTAGGAACATTATCAACAATTGGTATAACACCTTTATCATAAATTAACTGAGGATTACTGTCAAGAGTTTCAGTATTATTTTCAAAGTTGTCCCTAGATAAATAGTCAGCAAGTACATTCTTAGATCCAGCAATGTGCTGAAAACTAAATGAATATTCTGACAACTCAAGTAACCACCTTAAGATTATGTCAGCTGGGTTGGTAGTCTTATTATATTTTTTTCAAAGGAGGACTATCAGAAAGAATTATAAAATGTCTATTATACAAATAATATTTAAAGGCATTAACAGATTTATATATAGCCATTAGTTCCAACTTAAGAGCAGGATACTTTTGCTCAGCTTTATTTAACGATTTGGAAAAATAAGCAACTGGAAGTAGTTTATTACCATACATTTGTAAAAGACAAGCACTTATAGAAATGTTGGAAGCATCAGTATTTAAATAAAAAGTCTTATTCCAGTCAGGAAGTCTTACCATAGGTTCAGAGAAAAATATTTGTTGCATCTTTTGAAAATTTTGTTCATGTGTAGAAGTCCAAACAAATTTAGCTTTAGGAGTAGTTAATTGAATCAAAGGTTGAGATAACTCAGAAAATGCAGGAATTAAGTGTTTGTAAAAAGTTGCCAAACCAATAAAGCGTTTTAATTGTTTTTTTGTTGTAGGAGTTGGAAAAGAAACAACTTTTGCAATGTTACATTGAATAGGCTTGATAAAATGATTTTCAATATGAAAACCCAAATAGTTTGTTGATGTTTTATGAAAAGAACATTTAGTAGGAGCAAGTGTCAAATTATATTTGCATAAAACTTTTAAAACTTTTTCAAGTTTATGTACAGTGTCTTCAAAAGAATGTGATCCTATAATAAGATCATCCTGATATGCGAAAATTCCATCTGAGTTAACCTCGTCTAGTAAAAGATCCATAAGAGCCTGAAAAGTTGAGGCAGCGGATTTCAAACCGAAAACCATTCTTTTATATTTAAATGAGCCAAACTGAGAAGTGAAAGTTAATTTATCTTGTAAATCTTTTGGTAAATCTATTTGATGATAAGCCTGTTGTAAATCTAAACTGGTGAAAAATTTATATGTTGATAGATTAGCAATAATTGTCTGAATTTTAGGTAAAGGATATGATGAACCTTGTATGACAGAATTCAACATACGCAAATCAAGGGCTAACCTATACTTCTGTTTGCCAGAAGAGTCAGGCTTTTTCTTTACTAAAATTACAGGACATGCCCATTCAGAACAGTTACGTTCAATTATACCTGCATTCAGTAATTGGTCTATTTGCTCTTTAGCTTCACTTTGAAGAGCCTGAGGAATTGGAAATGGCAATGTTTTTATTGGAAAATCATTAGTAAAGTTCAACACAGGAATAACTCTGTCAGAGTGTCCTAAAGTAGACATATCTTTTGAAAAAGCAGCAAAATTGCTTAGTAATAAACTACTTAATTCACTTTGTTCATTACATTCCAAATGTGCTAAGTCAAAATCAGATGAAGTTAATTGCTGTTTTCTTTTATTAAGCACTTCTGATGAAGGCTGTATTAAATTACACATTTGAAAATTCTCAGAATCATCGGTTAGGTCTCTTTCTTTAACTTCATCAATATCATAAATATTACCAATCTTGGTATTCTTATTTAAATGAATTTTCTGTTCAGATACATTATGAATAAATATAGAAAATTTTTGAGAGCACTTGTTACCATTTTTGTTTTGATTAAAGTGTTCATTTAAATAACAAGCCTCATAAGAAATGTAATTTTCAGCATCATTTGGTGAAAAAAGAAAATATTCAGTGCTAGACTTATTATCACAACAAACCTGAGCATAAATATGCTCATCCGATTCTAAAATGACCTTTTGACATAGATAAACAGAATTGTCATTTACTTTAATTGAATTAGGACCTTTTTCATTATTATCAGTTGCACACACATGCATATTGCTAGAGTCTTTATTATTTAGAAAATATACCTTTAAATCATTAACCATAAGACAAGAATTTTTCATATCAATTGAAATATTGTTTTCTCTTAAAAAAGGAAAACCCAAAATACCATCAAAATGTTCATTAACTGGAATGTCAACAATATAGAAGCAGTGGTGAAAAAACATTGATTTAATTTTAAAGGTTAATTTAATACAAGCAGAGAATTTTATTTTTGAATTAATTGTAGATATAGTGACTGAAGAAGCCAGGTGTTTGTAATTGATTTTAGATTTAATTTCATTAAAAACATCCCTTGTAAGCAAAGAAATAGAACTACCAGTATCAATCAAGAATTTAAGTTTTTGTTTATTCACCATCACTTCAATTATTGGTAATAAATTACAATCATTGTTCACATTTGCAATAAAATATTCATTTCGTTTTTCATCTTCAAAAAAATTATCAGTCTGTACATATTTAGATTCAGCAATGGTAACAGGTACAATAGTCTGAGTCGAACAAGAACGAACTCTACGCTCATTAGACACTTTTGGTAAATTTTTAGACAAAATTGGGAAATTGTCTGGTGTATGTATGAAAGAACGAGATGTGTTCCCACCAGTCAAATCACACCTCGAAATTAGTTTAAATTACAGTCATTAGAAAAATTTCTTCCTGAATTTCGGAAGTTGGGTCGACGACCAAAATTATTATTTTGTGGAGTATTGTGCAAAACTTTAAATTTTCTACACTGGCGTGCAGAATGATGTCTGCCGGAGCACAATTGGCAGATAATACTACTTTGACCTCTATTTCTGTCATAATTTTGAAAAACTGTATTTCTGTTTTTAAACTGTGTATTATGAGGTCTACGTTGTCTGAAAAAATTCCGTTGCTCAGAAGCAGAAGCATTACGATTGGTGTCAGCAGAACCAGAAGTAGAATTTTTAAAAGTCAAATCATTAATTTTTGAAGCTAATTCTTCAATTTTTTCAGAAATAGCAAACACTGAGGCTTTTTGTTGATTAGCCAAAACAAGTGATTCAGATTGTGTAATATTTTGTAATTGCTGGGCACGCACAACAGCTTTAGAATAGTCAGTTATGTTATCCTCCAAAATTTTAACTCTAATGTTAGATGGCAAAGCCGACATCAATTTAACATATTTAATATCATCAAGAGCTTGAGAATCTTTAATTTTATATACCTTAGAAACCAAAACATTTAATCGATGAACAAAAGCAGTTACAGAGTTAAAATCTTCAAATTTCAAATTATTAAGCTCGGTTACTGGAGCTAGAATTTCATTATTACAAAAATATTTTTCAAATTCTAATTTAATTACATCAAAATCTATCGCTTTATTTACAACCTCATTTTCAATAAAAAAACTGTAATGCTGGACCAATTAGTTTAGTCTTGAAATACAAAATAGTTTTTTCTTCTGACCATTTGTTTAAAGATGCTAAGTCTTCCAATATACCAAAGAAATGTTTTAATTCTACGGCATTACCATCAAATGATGGAATATTAACAGAAAAATCAGAAATTTTAGACATTCTACAATAATAAAAATAAATGACTTACCTACAAAAATGACATAAAACACACAAAACGCAAAAATTATCCTCTTATGAATGAAAATCAAAACATTTATCCTTGTGACACACATAAAAGTTCCGAATCCATTATAAAAACACACATAATTCTGAACACCACACTCGTCTTTCGGTTTCCGCTAGAGTTGACTCAGAAGTATCGGCGAAATACAGGAAACATAGGAACAACAAACACTGGTAGCTGAAAAACACAGGGCGGCGAAACCAGAAGAGCATCGTAACACCGGAACGGTCACTACGGAAAAAGTAGACACTGAGAACAATACTAGTCTATGACTTTCGATTTCCTGAGCGTCATACACACCGCTGGCTAGTAGGCACAGGTATCAGAACGAGGAACAGCAAATTCTTTTCGGTCGCACACCGCTGGGTAATCAAAATTCCGATGACATGGAGACGGGAGAGTCCACAGAACATTTGTTTTGCTTAAGAAGGAACAGGTTTTTTTTTTGCACATTCATACTTGGGCAAAAGGAAACTCCGACAGCCGGTGATGTGCCGGAAACAACTACTCGTGAAAACGAGCTGGTCATGACGCACCAAGTTTATATGAGGGAGTTGTCGGAGGACGATTAAGAGAAACGTTCCCTCGGCCGCTCACATGACGTATAGTGTACAAAAGGTATTTGAGAAAAACTGACGGACAACTGGAATACACAAAAAGCTGCACTTTATTGTAGGTATCTTCACAAAACAGTTATTAAAGAAACAAGTTCAATTACGCACCGCACATTGCTTCATAAAAAAATAACACCAGGAACATATCTAATTGTTCCGGCCACACGGCATGCCGGAGTTCCATAAAAAAAAAACGAACACAACCTCCTCTGACGGAGAGCAATCGAGAAGTGTTTTCAAATCTTCCTACAAAACTGCCAGCTCTCTACAGGTTGGCGAGTAAAATATGAGCACTCATAAGCCACTGCCCCACGTGACAACCACCGTCCGGTAGGCGTAAACAATATAAAAATTTGAAACAAACGGATTAAATGATTTATGCCAAGACAGAAGTGCCAGAATTTGGCGGATGCCAATACGTAAGGCTACAACCCCGTGAGAAAACACCGACGGAAGACCGGGAGACGCTATGAACTAACACAGCGTATGCTAAAGCGAAATTAATTTAGAAGGGAAACCCCGAAAAATCCCAGACATAGCGTCGCGCAAAAGGAAAGAATATTTTATCGAGCCGAAAAAACAAAGTGGAGAGAGATTAATACGGAAAACGAAATTTTGATTTAGAAAGACGAAACATAGGAACATTATTTTAAGACGCGAAAAATATGTGAACTTCGTCACAGGGTCACAACCCCCCAAGCGGAGTTTTTTGCCATACAAAATGTATATTCTTTACTCCCTTATCGCACACAAGTGTACATATATGTGAGTTGCAGTAGTCGTAACATTCCCATGAAAACTTTCTGGCTACTCCTTCTTGCATATAATTGATCATTTTTTTCATGTATCAGTGATGAATATACTTCAGGATCGGAATCTCCGCGATAAAAAAATGGTCTAAAAACTCCGACACCAGAATATCCTGATTAACACAATGGGGTTACACAAATACTCGCCGGACATACGCTCTAGCTTATATCCGGAGGAGCAAATACATTAGAGGTTATGTGCTGCTTCGGATAATCTGCCAGCAAAACAGCAAAAATGACGTAAAAAGTGACATCCACACGCGAAGGAAATAAAATTAAAGGTATGTAGAATTGCATAAAAGCTTCGATTATTTTTAAGGTGCAAGTCTGTTACAGTTCTATTTGTTTCACATTTGATACGTTTTCACTTTTTCGAGTCTTAAAAGCTGTAGAAAGGAGTGGTTTCACTTAATTGTAAAATTTAACAACTTAAGTGGCAACAATGGATTCCGTTGCTACGGAAATTATAGCAATGTTAAAAAATAGAACATGAAATGAGTTATTCATGTTTACTTTGATAGAACTGCCATATTGGCGTAATTAACGCCACCAGTCGATGTCAAATAGCTCAAATCACAAATTAAACTTGACACTAAAGACAATACCCAATACTTTGTTTGGCGGAATTTAAGAAAATAATATCTATGCATACGCTAGTGACATCGGCTCATCTCAATTGTGGAATGGAATTAATAATACGTACAGAGCTGCACTACATTTGAATATTTTTCGCCAACTTTGCTAAGAAATGTACTAACGTAGGAATCAACATACATTTCAATTCGTAAAACAAAAAATATATATGAGGCAATATTAATTACGCCTTTCTAACAGATTTTAGTAAAAGAAACTTCCGTAGCGCTACTTTAACAAATAAGAATCAATTATTTATTACACAGTACTTCGATCGCCAAAATGCCAATATACACCATTTTCTGAGATTTTTTTGTTTTCAGGGAATCATTCGAAGCATTGATTTAACAGCAATCAAAATGGGAAATAGTTATCTATCATTTATATGGTTCGATCGTCAAAATTTAATGCAGGCATATTATTGATATGTAGCAGTTATTTAAACTATTATTATCTATAACGGGTTTTAATCACCGATAACTACCATGTACAAAATGCGAGAATTTCAATTTTCTGAAATTTGGCGGAATTCCTCTAACTTAAATCAGTTTACTTAATTTGGTGAAAATTCTATAGATCGTTTAAAATCGCCTTAATAACTGCATTATTTCTATATTAAAAATCGAAGTATAGTGTCGTAAGACTTATACTTGTTATTAAAAATACTATTTCGTTACGCTCTCAGTAATTTGCGCCAAGCCCAAAACTGTGCAAATCGGTAGAGCCTACTACTTTCTCAAAATCGCCAAATGAGCCATTTTTTTTTTCGGCTAAACTAAAAAATATACATATTAGTCTCGGAAATCTCTCAATCCCTTATTCTTTCACACATAAACCACATTGAATTCCAACTCTGATTTAACATGAACGCAATATTTTAATTAAAAAATAACTTTGTAAATAATCTAAACAGAAAAAAAATCATTATTCTTTTATTTTTACTGCAGGAGTCTAAATAATTTAATAAAATAGCCAAACATGGCAACCTCGATGCTTATTTCTCACTTTTTTGACTACAGGGCTTACAATCACGGAATTGCGGAGAGCAAAATTAGCGTTTTTGATGGGGTTCTTTATCAATATCTCCTTAACTAATTCGAATTTCGAAATTTAAATTAGCGGAGGTTCTTTCTCGAAATTCTCCGAATTCGTGGATACCTCGTTCGAAACTCAACTCTCAGCCGTTTAGGAGATGATGATGCTACACACACACACAGACAGACGCGCACAGATTTTAATAGTATAGATTAGACTTTTTTGTAACAAGTAATGTGTAACAAGAGCTGTGTAACAAGAGGGTCACACATCGAAAATTTGTAATTGAAAAAAAAAATTGATATATTTCTCTTTACATTTATGTATCACTTATTGTAATATGTGCAATAGTTTCGAAAATATGATACTTAAAAATGCGTCCATCTCTCTCATTTGTACTCACCCTGTATGTATGTATATAATATGCGTGTGTCTGTTTGTGTTTTATAGGAAATAAAAAAGTTTTGTAAAAATTGAAATTTTACATCATTTCATTACTAGAAAAAAATAAAATAAGGAGCCATGTCTAAATCAAGAGAACAACGAGTTACTCTATTATTTTAATTATTTGCGTACATTGTAATCTGCGAGTTTTAGCACTAAATGTACAAAATATTTTCATATAATGGTAAGTCAAAAGTTCGTAGACAAACTTTCCGAAAAAGTAGCGATGTTATGTTCTTGGTTTGATGTTGTTTGTGGTAAACAAGTTTCCCCGTATCGCCAACGTGAACTCTACATCTCTTGCTGAATTAATAGACTTCCACATGTCATTAGAGATGGTCAATGATTCGATGAGTTGAATCACTGGCTCGAATCTTATCCCTGATTTGAGACATCCACTGATTCTAATCTCAAATAACCACAAAGAATCATTCGAAATCTGGGGAAGGGAGGAGTATTCTGGAGTAAAGTAAAAACGTTTTTTTCCCTTTCGCGGCTTGAAGAGATTTCTCAAAACTGATTCATTCAAGTCTGAGTTGAGAGTCAGTTGGAAGCTGGTTGGTGAATTGAGAGTTGATTGCTGATTTGTTGGAGCAACGACGACGAACCTGAGTTGGCATTAATATCAATAGAAGATGGCTCCGTCGGATAATTCGACTCAAAGATTCGAGTTTTGTATCGGTGAGACAAACTATCTTAGTGATTTGAGATTCGGCTCATTAAAATGCGTCAAACGGCCTATCTTTACTGTTTGACTACCGATGAGATGAAAACGTAAACATCCGATTTAGAGGCGGAAACGGGCACGCTCATTAGTTGTTGGGGTGCCAGTCAGATATGGCGCTTGCTGAATTACTTCGAAACGATTTATTCTTATTAGATTTTCCTGCGATTTTCTTGTTTAGGAATACTACGTTTGCAATTACAATCACGAACTTTATAGGGATATTATCAAATCAATTGAATTAAGAATAATAATTCAATGAACAAGAAAGACGTGCATTCACTCCGCTCACTCTCCCTCCTCGACCATTCCATTTGGATTCACCGTTACTGGCAGCTTGCCAATTTTCTACGCTAAACGCAGTCAGACAATACATGTAATGCCAGTATTTTACGGATTCGGATTTTGAGTAACTTGTCTGAAGCAACCTAACTATGAGTGTGTGGCGTTGCTATGGTAAACAAACTCCACTAGTATACAACTTTCTCTCAAAGCTCCTTTAGTACTGTCATATAATTTCCCCTGTAATACGCTTTTAACTAATTTGGATTTCGACAATTTAATAACTATTAAGAATATTTTTTCATTAAAATCAAATAATATTATGCAAGATAAATCCATTAAGAATATTTTTTTATTAAAATCAAATTTTAAATCAATGTTGCTCTATTTCCGAGACATTTAGTCACACTCATCAGTTGGCCGCTCTCAGAATACTGCTGCGATGTTACTTGTGGCGTAAAATGAAAGTACTCTCTGATTAGCTGGAATTTAGCCAAACTGCTGTGCTCTAAATCAAGTGCGTGCAATGACGCCATTAAGCTGTTTTGTAACAACTTCCTGACGCCAGCCACCGCTCATTAGCGATAATAAATATGAAATGAAAGTAAACAGCTTTGTTTTAACATCCAAAGTTTTCACACCTCCCAGCACGACAGTCCAAAACTTAAATATTCACCATTTTTGTCTAGAACAGCACGAATAGCTTAACAATTTAAGTTGTTAAAAGAAATTTAATACCACGGGTTATTAGAACAATAGAAACAGTGTTTTTTGGTTCATGATAAACACCATGATGTAACAATCGTAAAATGACGTCAAAGCAACGTCATCCTTTTCAGTTAAAAATCCATCCAACTAACTCCATGGCGCAGGCTCGCGATTTTCATTTATCCAGTAGTTCGCTTATTGTTGGTATTCTAAAGTTTTAGTGAAAAAAGGTTTGTAAAGAAAATATTGTAAGATGATTTTGTAATGGTTGTGAATAAGAAAATGATGTTTACAGCTATAAGACAGGCTGATGAAACAAAACCATTCATTGTTCGAACTGATGCAAGCAGCTATGCTCTTGGAGCAGTTCTCCTCCAGGGGTTGAATTCTGAAGAACGAGTGATTGAGTATGCTAGTAGATGCAGAACGTAACTATACAACTGCAGTAACAAATTCTGCAGAACGTAACTATTCAACTACTGAGCAAGAGGCACTTGCTGTAATTTGGGCTCTTAACAAGTTCCGAGGGTACATTGATGGAAGTGAAGTTACTGTGGCATCAGACCACTAGCCTTTAAGATGGCTCATGAGTCTTAAGTCTGCATCTGGACGACTTGCCAGATGGGCTTTGCAATTGCAGGAATTCAATTTGAAGATAGAATACATACCTGGAAAGGCGAATGTTATAGCTGATATGTTGTCCCGGCCTAGTTGTGGACATCCTCCTAAAGATAGCTGTGAGCTTTGCTCGGTCGTTGTGGATATACCAGCAAGTAAACCTAGTGATTTACGTTTTAACCAAATGAAAGATGAAGAATTGAAAAAGATCATTAACAGCTTTGAAAGTGACCAAAAAAGTGTTGACTATTACAACTGGACCGAACGTGGTTACATTATGAACCAAGGTGTTTTGTACAGATATTCCCCAAGTTCAGATTCGGAAGAGGCACAGCTTATTGTACCATCGCACGAGAAAGAAAAGATTATGAAAGTATACCATGATTCGCCAACAGCAGGTCATTACGGTGCTGAAGGAACTTATGATAGAATTTCCAAAAGATACTATTGGACCAGAATGCGTTCATATATTGCAAACTATGTAAAGAACTGTGCTGAATGCAATAGGTACAAGCCTTCAAATCAAAAACCATCAGGATTGTTGCAAACTCCTGTTTATTCTCAAAGGTTTGAAGTCCTATCTATTGATCTTTTTGGTCCCTTATCAGAAAGTAAAAGTGGCAAAAAGTGGATATTTGTTGTTGAAGATTGTGCAACTAGATGGGTAGAATTGTTTGCCTTAAAGCAAGCCACTGCAAAGGAGTGTGCAGCGACGTTGTTAGAAGAAGTTATTTTGAGATTTGGTCTCCCAAGACGTCTAATTAGTGATAACGGAAGCCAATTTGTCAGTGGTGTAATGCAACAACTCTGTTTCCGCTTGGATATAAAACAAAGCTTGACTCCTGTCTATCATCCTCAAGCTAACCCTGTAGAGAGGAAAATCGGGATCTGAAACCGAGATTGGCTATCGTTGTGGGTAATGAACATGACTCTTGGGAAGAAAGGTTTCCAACAATTCGCTTTGCTATGAACACTGCCAAATGTGATACCACCGGACAAAGTGCAGCATATTTGCAGTTCGGCAGAGAACTACGGACAGTTGATGACGTACAGCATGATATACGTGCAGTTATTTATAACGACAATTTTGTGCCAGAAATTACACCGTATTTGAAGATATTTGCTAATATTTCTAAGGAAATTAAGGAAAGAGTGGAAATAAAACAAGACCAAAGAAAGAAATATGCTGATCGTAAAAGGCAGCAAGGACCTAACTTCATACCGGGAGATAAAGTAGGGGTAACCTCACATCCTGTGAATAAAGCCTCCAATCATAAAACTGCAAAGTTCATGCCTAAGCGTGATGGACCATATGTGATATTGACTCAAAGATCTCCTACTACATTTGAAATTGCAAGCCTGGATAATCCGCATGAACCGCTTGCAACATATCATTCATCAGCATTAAAATTGTGTCATAACTCGGACGCTACACCAGTGGCTCCGATAAGAAAACGAGGTAGACCACCAAAAAAGCCTCCTAGTTCTTTGTCGGGACGTCGGCAGAACCAGAGGGGGAGGATGTAACAATCGTAAAATGAAGTCAAAGCAACGTCATCCTTTTCAGTTAAAAATCCATCCAACTAACTCCATGGCGCGGGCTCGCGATTTTCATTTATACAGTAGTTCACTTATTGTTGGTATTCTAAAGTTTTAGTGAAAAAAGGTTTGTAAAGAAAATATTGTAAGATGATTTTGTAATGGTTGTGAATAATAAAAAGATGTTTACAGCTATAATAGTAATTTTAATTGTTTAAAATAATTTTACAAAACCATAAATACCTTTTCTGTATTTTATGTACAATTGTTAATACAGGGTGTCCGAAAAATCCTTGGCACATTTTAAAAATTCATAGAAAAGCAACAAATTGTCGCATGAATATGCGGTTTGCACAATAATACTTCACAGGAGGCTCACGAATTTTTTTTTGCATCGTAAAAAATAATAATAATAATAATAGTAAATTACTTACAGATTGTGTTCATAGGTGGCGTTTTATCGTCACACTAACAAAAACAAACATAATTCAAGGTGTTTAATCATTTTATTAAGAAGAAAGCTATACCTTTCATTACCAGAGATCAATGTGTGCGCCTTTTGTTGCACGAACCACATCAAAACGGTACTTAAGTTCATCCCATGTTCTAGCTAGCATGGATTAAGTTTTTTTTTAAACAGGTTACGAAACTTTTTCTGAATTGTAGTTATGGATTTTGATTCAAAATACCAACCTACTCAATGCTCTTTCTCCACTGCAGTCGCCATAAATCTTCCCGCACCGTCAGTCCTGTTTGAAACTCACAAAAAATTCCTATTGACTCTCATTGTGGAAAGCTGAAGATGCAGCTCCATCTATGAACATGTTTTGTAAGTAATTTGTTTTAAGATGAAAAAATAAATTCTTGATTCTGTGGAGCATGATTGTACGAACCGCGTATTCATACCATAATTTGTTGTTTTTCTCTGAATTTTTGAAATGTGGGACTTTCCGGACACCCCGTATAAGACAAATTCTGCATCATTCAGTAAATCGAACTCACTCTTGCTGATCGTGGTCCAGTTCTATTTCTGCTTTCCCATAAAGCTGTATAGTTGAGGCAGTCCGTATCGTATGGATGCGGAAGAAAGTGCTCTTCCTCCTAAATGAAGATAAAAATGAACAAATCTTGTATAATTATCACAAGGTACCCGTTAACTGAAACTTTTAAATGTAACGGTAAAAAAAAAAAAAAAAAAAAAAAAAAAAAAAAAAAAAAAAAAATCAATATATTTGCTGATTATTGGCAGAACAAACGTCTTGTTTGTTGCTATTACAGAACATTTAAATAAACAAACGTGTTATAGGGTTAAAGGTATAAATTACCAATCTCATATGGATTCTAACTTCTGTTCCTGGCTTAAGTAAAACTCCTTCGTAGGAAGGCATCATTGCTTCAAACGGGCAGTGGATGTGGAAGTAAACGCCTGGGGATATCCAGGGATAAAAAGTTTCTTCCGGGGAGACATGGAAAACAAAGTCAGCATGCTTGGTGAGGAGGGAAGCTCCATCCGGACCAAACTCTCCTAGAAGTATACTGAGTTAAGTACTAGAATGAATGTTATATATTTATTTAAAAGACATCATTAGTCTATCTCTGTTTAAGCTCTGTGTTTTATTTTATTTTATCCCATGAAGTGCAACTTTCCAGCTGGTACAAGATATGTTTCAACGGAAAAGTGATAAATTCGACGATTGTCGCGTTCTCTCCTTTTTTTTTTTCACCCTGTTAATTAACACTTTCCAACAAGGTCGAAAAGTGTTTATGATTTCGGTTTGTCTGTCTGTCCGTCCTTCCATCCGTGCTCTAACTCCCGTAAATATGCATCGATTTTGACGAAATTTATATATGTTATTCTTACCTACTGTACCATTTACCCTTTTGAAAATGGTCTATGTAGCATTTATACCTTTTCTACAGGAGCACTCAAAATATTCCGGATACATTGCGCTCTATGGGAAGTTATTCTTTAAAACGTGTGATCCTTACTATATAGTTACGCTGATCCCTGACTTCAAGATAAAACTTCTTCCGCCATTACTGCAAAAAGATTACAAAGTTAACACAAAAAACTTAATAAAGTCTGCATCGTTTGTTTGATCCGCTTCAAATTTTGCATGAATATGTATAAAAATATAGAAAATAATCTGCCCTACTTTAAAAATCTGAAAATCCATCCGTTCCCTCCTTTTAAAGCGATTTTTCGCTATTTTCAGCTCCATTTCATTTTCGAGAGAAAAAGCGTTAATCATTTGAGTGACAAAATTAGCTATTGCGTGTGATAATTACTTCATATTGACGTCACACTTAACAAGCTTTTTCCAGATCTGTATGTTTATTTATTTATTTATTTTAATAAAATGATTTCCTCGCGTATGTTCACAGCACGGAGGTATATTCTGTGGAAGGGAAACTAATGCTAGAATTTTGGCATATAAATTTCTCGTCCTATAGATGGCGCGCTTCGTCAAGAAGGTCCGGTAGGGAAGGGAAAATCAATGTTATCAAAGCGTGCTTCAATCCATTTTAAATAATTTTTCTTCTCTTGGCCAATCAGGACCCTCGGAATCTGACTCTCTTCATCACAGTGCGCCCTCTATAGGCTTTCAAATTTCGATGCCAAAATTGTGGCTTTCGACCACGGAAGCTTCCCCTCCACAGAATATACCTCCGTAGTTCACAGTGAAATGAAATCGTTGAATGGGAAAAGTTTCCGCATGTTCCCATAAGAGCATGAAATTCGATTTTAGTATATATAATAAAAATAATTGAACATGAAGTTATGTAGACACGTTTTCGTCAAACATTTTTTTTTCTAGAGCCCGTTGCAATTGCCTTCACAACAGGCTTCGACTTCTAGTTTTAGAGATATTCTGCTAATGGAAATTAAACAAAATTGGCATATGTTGTTAAGGATTACAAGATGAAGCTTTCCATCGAAAAGAGTGCCTGTATGGTTAAATAGTTCTTCTAGAAGAGAACTCAAAATAATTCCATTACAATGTGGTTAATGGGGGTGTAGATCTTTGAATGCTCCGCCAGAGACCAGTCATTCTCCGCTGTGTCTTTTCACTGATGTGAGCGAGCACGTTAAACATGGGTTTAGCTCCATAACAACTAGACATATTTTAGGTTTGCATGTTATCAAGGGAGGGCAGGTGTAACTTTATGGGTGTAACCCCCTTTTCTTCCTTAGATCGACACCGCCTTGAACACCAACCTAACTGTACAGACACTCTTTTCAGGAACGAAAAGTACTTATAGAACATACATAGTTGCACCGGCTACGCTAAAAGGGACCACACTGGCAATTCATAAATCGAGTTTGCGAAAAACAGAACTTCAAAGCAATTCCTTTTGTACTCATGGTGAAAAGCACTTTTTATAAAATGCAGGAAAAATTTTGACCTTACTTTTCTAATTAATGTTTAAAGATTTCCGCTCTATTTAGTTTATATTAACCACTAGCTGAAGTACCCGTCCTCGACGGGTTAGTGAATGCAAATTTCCAAAAAGCAAGAACTTTCGTCAGCATTGTAGGAGTACACAGAATGGATGTAGTATGTTGCAAAAGTAAAGAAAGCGAAGTTATAGTTTTTATGTATTGTTAAAATATTACAGGTTAGAGAGTAACTAAGTAATATAATTTCATAAGCTTTAGTCGTAATTATGTGATGCGCGAACGAATATTTACGCATATTGAAATAATTTTCGCAAAATCTCAAAATTTAATCAACATTTTTGAAAAATTGGAAGCCTAGAATTTAAGTTGAGTGACAACCTATCATGTCACCCAAATTCGTTTCATTCCCTGCAGTCGTTATTTCGTGATGCTGGAACAAATTTTCAGCATTTGAAAACGATTTTCGCAAATGTAATCAAAATATTTTAAAAATTCAACGCCTATAAATTAAAATTAGCAACTACCTATCATATCACTAAATTTCGTATCATTCGTATTAGTCGTTATTATGTGATGAAGAAATATAAACGTATTTTGAGAGAATTTTCACATAATCTCAAAATCTAATAAAAAATTTTAAAAAATTGGACTCCTATAGTTTATGTTGAACAACCATCTATCGTGTGACCAAACTTCATATCATTCGCTTTAGTCGTTATTACGTAATGCGGGAACAAAGATTCATTCAGTTTTAAACTATTTTCACAAAATCTCGAAATCTGATATCTGATCGATTTTTTTTTAATTAGATGTTTATAGTTTAAGGTGAGTGACCACCTATCATTTCACCAAATATCATTTTTTCACCTTTGCAGTTATTACGTGATGTGCGAACACAAATTTACGCAGTTTGAAATGATTTTCGCAAAATTTCAAAACCTAATCAAGATTTTTTTAATTCGACGCCTATGTTTTAAGTTGAGTGACCCCGTATCATGACACCCAATTTCATATCATTCGCTTCAGTCGTTTTTACGTGATGCTTGAACATAAATTTACGCAGTTTGAAAGGATTTTCGCAAAATCTCAAAATCCAATCAAGATTTTTTTAAAATTGGACGCCTTTGTTTTAAGTTGAGTGACCACCTATCATGACACTCAATTTCATATCATTCGCTTCCGTCGTTTTTACGTGATGTTTGAACACAAATTTACGCACTTTGAAACGATTTTCGCAAAATCTGAAAATCTAATCAAGATTTTTAAAAAATTCGACGCCTATGTTTTAAGTTGAGTGACCACCTATCATGACACCCAATTTCATATCATTCGCTTCAGTGGTTTTTGCGTGATGCTTGAACACAAATTTACGCAGTTTGAAACGATTTTCGTAAAATCTGAAAATCTAATCAAGATTTTTTAAAAATTCGACGCCTATGTTTTAAGTTGAGTGACCACCTATCATGACACCAAATTTCATATCATTCGCTTCAGTCGTTTTTTACGTGATGCTTAAACAAAAAAGCGTCACGGACAGAATGACAGAATGACAGACAGACAAACTTTTTTTTGAGGGTCGCATCGGATTCCCGGGTGCTTGAAACGGATAGAAATCGCAAAATTTTTGAATTCCAAGAAATGTACAGACAAAAGTCTAATTTTATTTATATAGATATACCTTGGATAGTAACATCGCAAATGGGAAATTCATTCGAAAATAGTCAAAGTCCCCCAAATACCCCCAATTTCATAAAAAACACAGTTTTAAGAATGCTTTAAATCTTGGCTCTGACGTGATACAGGAAAAGTTTTGAGCAGAGCAATTACACATATTCATATAAAGTGAATCCAATGTTAAAAATTGTTGAAGGCCCCCTGGGCCCCATGGTACGGAGCCCCAAACATGATCCTTTGTGCTAATTTATGCAATTTCGAAGCATTGGTACAGCTGAAGCCGACTTCCCACAGGAGAACCCTTGGCATGGAGATGTAGTATCAACATAGTTTCATATTATAAAAAACATTTCTTGAAGGCACAACTGTTTCCAAGAAAAATCCTCAAAATGTACCTCCCTATTTGGGACATTCCACTGCCACGTATGGGGGCATTTCGGCGTTACTTTTAGAAGTTTAATCGACTCTAGAAATATTGAAAATTAACTTATTCTGCATATAACACAAACATACACTGCAAATCTTTGAACACATTTTAGAACACTTTTTGGAACACTTATTTTGTCCCCTTTTTGAGAACACTTTTAAAAGCACATTTCAGAGCACTTTTTGGAACTCATTTCAGAACACTTTTTGGAACACACTTCGGAACACTTATTTGTCCCCTTTTTGAGAACACTTTTTGGGAACACATTGTAGAACACTTTTTGGAACCCATTTCAGAGCACTTTTTGGAACAGTTATTTTGTCCCCTTTTTGAGAACACTTTTTGGAACACATTTGAGAACACTGTTTGGAACCCATTTCAGAATACTTTTTAGGACACTTATTTTGTCATCCTTTTTAGCACACTTTAAGGAATGCTTTTAGGATTAGATTTGAGAACACTTTCTAAAAAGTAAGAGCAGGTGTGGCGGAAGTGACGTCATCAAGGGGCGCGGCCGCAATTGGCGTAAGGGGTGGAGTTAAGTTGTTTCCATCCTGGATGGTTGAGTTGTATTTTTTCTGGATTTGGAGACTGCTATGTTTCGATTGGGACATTTTAGTTATTTCATTTAATTATTAATTAATTAATTTTAATGCTGCCATTTGTTATTGAATTTTTAGTGCTGCAATCTGGTGTTATGTTTAGGAACTACTTTTTAGTTTTGGAATTGGACTTAGAATTTTTTAGAGTTTGGAACTGATTTTAATGAATTATTGAATTTTAGTTCGTTCCTATAATTTAGTGCTGTCATTTGTTATTGAATTTTAGAATTAATTTGTGGACTTGGATTTTATTTTTTCTCACTTACCGGCAGCGAGATTCGAACCCCGGACCTCCCGATCTCGAGGCCAATGCTATACCGTTCAGGCTACTCGCTCATAGCAATATCGTTGTAACAAAGAAAGCAATGATTTCACCAGTGTTCCCAATCTGTACTCAAATGTGCTCCTAATATGTGTTCCCAATCTATTCTTAAGGTGTTCCCAATCTGTTCTCAAATGTGTTCCTAAGTTTAGATTAACAAATATCCTAAGCATAACACTTTCAGAACATTTTCAGAACACTTTCGGAACACTTCCTTTATAAAGAATCACATTCGGAACGCATTTCAGAACACTTTTAGGTAACTGGAACACTTTTTTCCAATAAATGTGTTCCCAATGTGTGCTGGGAATTTGCAGTGTATCCTCCATATATCACGAATAGTTCTTTTACAGGGGGCACTCATGAGAGTTACATTACGCTGAATGGGATCTCTGTAACTACTGAACCGATTCCAAAAAATCTTTTCACTGAAAGCTACACTATTCCTGAATGACCTAGGCTAAAATTATTGCATGTAGGATAATTTCCTGGAACACTCAAAATAATTCAAATAATAAAAAAAAATTGTACATGTTCTATAAATGAAATATTTTTATTATACAGCATTTTATATTATTTCTGTTTTTAAATAGAAATTTTTTTGTAGACTAGTGAAAAAATGTAGTAAGTTGCTAATGTTAAGGTCAGAAATAGTGTAGCTTTCAATGAAAAGATCTTTATTAATTGTTTCAGTAGTTACACTATGTCCGTATAGCGTAATGTGTTAGAATTCTTTTGAGTATCCTTGTAAAAGAACTATTATGCTGCATTCTGAAAGGTAGCATATAATATTCAGGAATAGTGTAGCTTACTATCAGTGAAAAAAAAATTCGATTCGGTTCAGTAGTTGCAGAGATCCCCATTCAACGTAATGTAATTCTTATGAGTGCCCCTTTAAAAGAACTATTTGTGATATATGAAGGATACATTTGTGATATATGCAGAATAAGTTAATTTTCAATATTTCTAGAGTCGAGTAAAGTTCTGAAAGTAACGCCGAAATGCCCCCATGCGTGCCAGTAGAATGTCCCAACACAGCAAACACACTACTGCCCGCAAAATGACGGCCGGGTACCCGTCGTGCTGGCAAAGTGCCGTATACCGGGAGCAAGGTAGATTGCCATAGTCTGGAAGTCACTGGAGTACCAGTGTCTGAAAAGTGCATATGCGCCAGTACATAACTTGTAACGGCGAAGTGCCATGTGTCTATGACATGCACAGAAAAGTTAACGGCGTGGTACTGCTTAAAATGTACCGGACCAGCACTATTTGGCAGTAATAGGCCTGTATATATTTCGTTGTGTTGGCATAAAATTTCGTTATTTTAATTAAATAATATTGTTTCACATTCATACGGTGTAGAAGTGTTAGGGGATATAAGTTCCGGGCGCCCAAAGGCAGGGTCACTGCAAAGTTTTTTTTTTTTTGAGGGGGGGGGATGTAAGGGGAGAAGTTCATATTGTGCCTTCAAATATTTTAGTACTAAAAGCTAAAATAATACAAACGAGTTCAGTATGGTATAAAAATGTTTACTACGTCGACAGTGGAACCTCCACTCTGCATATGACAGTATATAACCCCCACTATGTATAGAATTAGGAATTTTAATCTTAAAATTTTTAAAATGTATATTAATTTTTTACAATTTTGCTAAACTTTTCCTGAAAAACATATTTAGCACTTTTTTCTACGTTAAGCCCCTTTTAAAATCTAACGAATTGGAGTGCACAAATATGTTAGAGAGTATTAAACGAAGACCAGTCAGGGTTTAATTTGCATGGGAGCTCAGCTCCTGTAGTCTTTTTTTTTTTCAGAAAATTTTAGATTAAATTAAAATTTTTAACAGACTACATAATTGCTTTTATTGATATTTTTTTTGTATATTAATATAGCCGTGATAAAACAAAATATTGCTTAATTTTTAAATATAAATTAGGTAATTAATGCTCAAATTTACAATAAAACGTATTAGATTTCCTGCAGTTATTTTGTTAGAAATTCAGCAATGAACCACACACTTACGAGGCCTCAAGTATGATACTATTGAAGCAAGAGGTCAATATATCTACCGAGGGTCAACTTATTTCTCACGGTTGCGAGATAAGGAAGAATCGAACTGTTATCGCGGATTTGGCTATATTAATTCAGATTATTTACAGGAAGTACAAATGAATTTTTTATGCCTTTGAAGAAAGAAAATAAAAACTTTCTTGTCAATTTAAATCTGAGATGTGCAAGATAGCCCATATATATATATATATATATATATATATATATATATATATATATATATATAATGACAAGGAATATTTCTAAAACGAGAAATTAATATTAGTGTGTGTGTAGGGGGGGGGGGGGACGAGGGTCTCTAGTCTTCTGTTTTGAAAATTGGCGAGTTTTATTGAAACGGAAGTGGCGAGCTTTCGTGTCCAATAAGTATAGTAACCCATTCATTTGATGTTTCATTTCGTTTCGCAATCTTGAAACGTTGAGCGTTAGGCCTAATGAAATACGGATGAAATACGCTTTTTAAGATACAAAGTTTTTCCGGTCGTTGTTGTAGACTTTCGAGGAGGTTATTGCTATAGACTAGTGAAATATCTCTGTTAGGAGCAATAAAAATTATAATAACATTTGCTTCTGCAGTGATATCTTGCTGGTTATGGATACAGAAAGTGGATTTTACAGTTTTACAGTTGGATTTTACAGTTTTTAAACAGTCGGGAAAATATTACAGGTAAATTTTTACTTTTACTGTTTTTAATGTACACACCGTGTCTATCGGTGACTTTTGCAACTAATTTAAAGATTAGGCGACTTTTTGAACCAAAAAACGTCATTTTCAAAGTATATTTTCAAGTTTTGGCTACTTGTACCTTACCCCAGGCGACTAATTTGAAAATATGGTTTTGTTTTTTGTCAACTCCCTTTTTTTTAAAGTTGCTATTGAGCTTTCAGCAAATATTCTAATCTGTTTTTTAAATCGTGCTATAAAAATAAATGTATTATATGTTCTGTTATATATATATGAAGTTTTTAAATTTATCATTTTATTCAATCCTTCTTAAATGAAGCTAAATTAAGCATGTTTATTTCTTAACTACAAAATTATTCCAACATGTTACGATTTTGTGAACTAAAATTGAGAAAATGGCTACTAAACTGGTGACTTTTTTAAGTTGGTGATGTTACTAATGATACTCATTTTAGTGTATAAAAGTACTTTCCTCCATAAAATTTGAATCATGTAGTACACAACAGGTATAGATACAGAAAATTTCTTTTCAGAATAGCTAACATTTAAAAAATAATTTGATCTAAACAAAATGTACAATAAAGCAAAATGTTACCCTAAAGTTATGTGTGTAACCATAGTACAATTTTTTTTATTATTACTTCCTGTAAGATTTTGATTATTACATGCACACACACATATATATATCAACCATAAAGTATTATAACTCATTTATAAAATCTCTGAAATATTGAAATTAAACTGTTTATAAACGATTTTATGTTGGTTCTGAAACGTGTTACCGTCCCTCTCATAAAAAAATCTTTTGCGACTGCAAATTCGTAAAAAAATTGCAGTTTATGAAAACTCCACACAATTCACTAATAATAGGCGCAGTTAATTTGCAAACTATTGACAACGGATTTTGCTGTTTTTTATCTTTCATTTATGTTGTTTTTTATCTTTCAAAACGTTACCGTTAAGGAATGTTTTTTTTTTTTGTGGGGTGGTGGTGGGGTTTGATGAATAAGCCCCTACCCGAATCCGTCACTGGCTCGTATTTTAATTATGGCAGCATTACTGTAAATGGGCACTAATCCGGTACCGTGCTATTATATTGTAGTCACTGTTAAGATACCAGGCCAGTGCCTTTATTTTTAATAATAGCCGGCACCCGGCCGTTTCATTTTAGGCATTATAAACTTAATGGGCCAGTGCCTTTATTGTGAGTAACGGCCAGCACATACAGTATGCCAGCAGAGTGCCGTTGCCTTCCCGGGCTTCTGGCAAGGTACTTCTCGGGCGACCACTTTTGGTACGATTCAGTTATTTTTTGCAGTTCCGGGCCGGTGCTGGACGTAAAGGCAGAATGGCACTGGAAAGGTACTCCGCCAGCAGGCGTGTGTTTGCTGGGAAATAGGGAGGTACTTTTGGGGATTTTTCTTGGAAACAGCTGCACCTTCAAAAAATGTTTTTCTATAATATGAAGCTACTACGTTGATACTACATCTCCATGCCAATAGTTCTCCTGTGGGAAGTCGGGTTCAGCTGTAATAATTCTTCGAAATTGCATAAATCAGTGAAAAGGACCATGTTTGGGGCCCCGTACCGTGGGGCCCTGGGGGGGGGGGCTTCAAAAATTTTTAACATTGGATTCACTTTATATGAAGATGTATAACTGCTCTGCTCAAAATTTTTTTTCTGTATCACGTCAGAGCCAAGATTTAAAGCATTCTTAAAAGTGTATTCTTTATGAAATTGGGGATAATTGGGGGGGGGCTTATTTGGTGGCTTTGACTATTTCCGAATGAATTTTCCATTTGAGATGTTAATATTCAAGGTATATATAGTATAAAATGAAAAAAGTCTCTGAAGCACCTCCGAGCCAGTCACAGTCGAGACAATGAAGTGGCAAAAATGGCCCTAAATTATTTCTACGTCACTCGTCTGGGGTACTTTGAACTCTCCTAACTCCAAAACTAAAAGAGGTAAATCAAAAATATTTCAGATTTGTTCTTTCCTTGGGTAAGGCAACGCAAGAAAAAAATTCATGAAATTCTGAGATGGTGATGGGAACTGCTTGCCTGTTTTGCCCCTGCAAAGCTTCTTAAATGCAAATTAAAAGTCGGTTTAAGATGAACACTAATGGTGTCAAGCACTTAACTACCGACTTGGGCATTGAAGAAAGAGAGATAAGTAGAGACAGGCGATGGTATAATAAAACTCACCGATGTATTTTATATATGGATCTCTTGCATCATCTTGTCTAGCATGCATTGAGTAACACAGAATATCTTCAAAAAGTCCGTGATCTCTGAAAATCATAGGGCCTTCAATAGGGTGATTCCTGTCAACGACAGAGAGAAAAAACATTAGTAAATATGGCATACTAGGATTTCGATTTTTTAAAACTAGCTGGGAGAGGGCCGTAGTAGCAAAGTGATTTCTTGCGTCGGGCAAATAGCCGAATATTAAGTGTGTGATTACTGATCTATCACAAAGTACTACCGTGTGCATGCCCTTTCCCGGAAAACAAATAAACTGTCTGGAACCCCCAAAAAAGTTTTTAAAAAAGAGAAAATTATATGATATGGGTATTTAAAAAGCATGACGTGACGAAGACAAATATCTTATATTGAATAAATCGTCTTGTTGTTGCTGTTGTTACTAAAGCCTTCTTTCTAACCACAGAGCGAAGGCAGATCGTCCATCTTGGGCGGCGACGTGCGAAATGGAGCGGCTTTCGTTTTATTGAGCGCCAGTGGGTGAAATTTCGACTTAGCTCGTGGTCATCCATCACCATAGAAACGGCATGCAGATTTACAGGAAAAAAAGATCTAACATTAAAAAAAGTAACTTTACATTTTAAATATTAAAACCAAAATTTAAAAATTACGATTTTATGAATCAAAATGTAAGTTAATGCTATGGTAAATTTAATACTTACATATACCTTTCATCAACGAAACTGCTAAGATTTTGTCCAAGGTTCTTTATATCTTCTAGTGTAAATGGGACGTATCGATTAAAAATGTCCATCTTGGGCAGCTAAATTCAAGAAAAAACAAAGCAAGCTTTTATGGCTTTGATAAATCAAGCGTGCTACATGATTTACGAACTGGAATACAGTGAGTGAAGGTAACTTTGATCCAACTTTAAATCTCCATCATAACTTAGTTTGACAAACAAATGTTAATTATAAGATTAGGAGAAGATCTTAATAGATACTAATGTTAGGTTGCTTTTGTTTTCTAAACCAAATATAATCAATTAAAAGTGGGGGTTAGTTAAGCCCCAATTATTCAAAATTACTGTGCTTTACAGTAAACTTAAAAAAATTAAGTAAATGATTGATATTGTTTGTTGCTGAAAAGACAATTCACATTACACAATGTCCTACTGTATTTACGTTTTTCCAGGAGATATATTCACCAGTTGAGATTCTTATAAGAACAGAAATTTCTGTATATTGGCATGGTGAAGTATTTGATGTACAGTGGCCTCCAAAAGTTAAGGTACAACATGTTTGTCGAAGCTCAACATAAAAAAAATGGCAATGGCAATAAAATTCATAGTTTATATAAATGATAATAATAAATTAAAAAAAAAAACTTATGCAAAAACAATAGCTATCATTTTTCATTTTATCGAAAAGAACAGGTATATATATAAGTGAGAAAAAAAAATATGGAAATATCAGGCTTTCGTAATTACATGCGTAAGTTTTGTTGATTTACAACTGTTCTTGGCGGATTCCTTGACAATGATAGTGGAGTCTATTTGTGTCTAGAAGCCATTTGATCGATTCGTTAACCCATTTGTGCCTGGATATTTTTGCGACTTTCTTCGATTTTTACTGATAACAGAAATAAAAGATAAATTTCTGATCTCAACAACTTGAACAAGGGATGATTTCTTTTAAAATCATTATGCATAAAAATCGAAATATCAACATCCTACTTTGTCATGTTAAAATATTTTGCAGAGTTGAGGCTCAATACTCATGAATAAAGGCTAGGAAAAATAAATAACGTTTTCGACTAATAGCGAAAATGCCGTCCCAAAAAAGGGACACTAGGCATAAATGGGTTAAGGTGGCGGACGGTCGGACAGACAGAAATGGGGTTATCACAGGCTGATGTTACTAAGCATCTCAATGCTTCTCACAATGAACAACGAATCTGATGGGATCAATATCAATCCGAAGATTCTGTGTCCAGAAGGCATGTTCTAGGCCGACCACGAGATACAAAACTGAAGAGGACCGCTTTCTTGCTCTTTCGGCCCGAAGAAGAAGCGCAACGGTGCCGCAGCTCGTTGCAGTCCGCTTTGTAGCATCAGGGAAAAGAATCTCCTTTAGAACGGTGCAAAAATGCTTTCGCAATGTAGGTCCCAATGTAGGTCTCTCTATGCAAGGCAGCCAGTTGCGTGCCCTCCCCCTTCCATATTTCGTAGACCAGACAGCTTGGGCTTCTGTAATCTTCTCAGACGATTACAGATTCACAAGGGAGAGCGATTCAAGGCGGCTGCTCATCTGGAGTGAACAACGTACCACCTAGACAGCACAGCAAACTTGCAGCAAGCTTGATTTATCAAGTCAATAAGCTTGAATTAAGCTTGAAAATTTCAAGCGTGTAAGCTTGATGCAAGCTTGAATTAAGTGTTCTAGTTTACACTTGCCCAGCTTACATTAAGCTTGACATTTCAAGCTTAATAAATTTTCCAAAACAAAAAAATTTCTGAATACACGGGGCGCCCGCGCCCCACATAATTTATTTTTCCGCGCATTTTCCCCCTCTATACTGAAATTTTAAGTTATTTTAATCTGTTCCATCAAACTTCGACGGCTGGGTTCGATCCCGGGAACTTTAGGCTGGAAGGAACGCGTGCTAACCGCTCGGCCATTATTGCCTAGGGCAGCTATGACTAAAGTTTGAAGTGACTGTTGTCACGCCACATCGATAAGTATGGGCGATGCTGATAAGTTTCTTTTATTTTTCCATGGGATGAATCAAATTTTAAATAATGTTATGTGTGATTTATAGACTCCACTAATAGGGAAATAAGCATAATATAAACTTAAAAGCAGGACACGTTTTAAAACTTTCAATATCGCAACAGTCATCGTTGAGCAATACTGCAGGCCAAAATCGAAACAAACGACTGATTCTGAAATCAATTTCGTAGTATAATTGTATTTTATTTTGAAGAATTTCCATATTTGGAAATATAGAATGGGTTTACTTACTTAACACAAATTTTGCGTTAAGTAATCTGAAATCAAATAAACAGATAGTTAAACGTTACTTCGAAATGCTATATCACAGTTGCTAACATGTATGGAATACAAACACTTCAGTCATTTTTGTAAATATTTCTTAAAATAACAAATAATTGAAAAGTTTTGCTATTTTTTAACGCTAAAAACTCTGTTTACAAATGTGGTTATTTTCCTACACATTGGTATGCTATATCGATATAGAGCATTTCGAAGAATTAAAAATAAGTTTAAATTAATTTATACAAATGTAAATTTGAATTATTTTCATTGTTCATACTTTATAATTAAAAAAATTATTTAATTTCTGAATTTTTTTTATCCTTCGTAATTTTATTTTAAAATTACAAAAGTGTAAGATGTAAGATTTTTGGGCCCTAAAATCTGTAGGCCCTGGGCAGTTGCCACGTTTGCCCTGCCGGTAATATGGCACTGGTAATAAAATAAAACACATCTTTTACGAACTTTCAGCAAATTTGAGGACGCTAGACAATTAATGTCCATTCTCTTCTCTCAGATGGTGCCATCACTGCGCACTTTGACTAAAATCTAGCTTAAGCCAATCTTGCATTGCCAAGCCAAATGTCACGCTTGATTTAAGCTTATGTGCTGTCTGGGCAGATACCATAAATCCAACACTGTTGAAAAACACAGTCTATCTAATTCGATGCTATCTAATTCGATGATCACACTGACTTCCTTATGTGTTCCATGGAGGAACTCTGGTGTGAGATAATGATCCTTGATCAATATGTCTGCCTAAATGCCTGTGCTATTGGCAATGATTTCGTACTGATTTATGATAATGCACATCCTCAGCAAGTTGTGGTTGTTGTAGAGGGTCATGGTTTGGAGTGAGTGGAATGGTCAGCTTAATCTCTGGCCCTGAATCCGATAGAAAATATCTGGGACTATTTTGGAAGACAGGTTGTTACTTTAAGTCCTTCTGGGAGGTCATTAGATGAGTTGGAATTGGTTTACTCCATGTCAGGTCTACGCTTCCCATTTCAGTGTCCGACAGCTTAAATTGACAACATGGAAAGTCGATGCCCTTATTCAATCAAATTAGCGGTGAGCACATTATTCATCAAAACTCATTTTTATTATGTGTTTATGACATCCACATAAAACTCTGATGTACTGCTTTTTCCAAGAATGGACTTTTCTCCCAAGATTGCTTTTTTTTTTTTTTTTTTGAGTGGTAAATCACTTTTGCGTTTAATTGTAAATTTCTACGTCGCACTCAATTAATAACCGTTTAATGCACATTTCCTGCAAATTTGTTTCTTCCACATTCATTCATTTGAAAATTAGACGTAAAAACCGGTTATACCTCAACTTTTGGAGGCCAGTGTATAACTGAATCATGCTCATTGTTTTGAGTTCACGCAGCAGTCCAGCTGGATTTAACGGCATCAAAATTTAAGCAAGCAAGTAAAGTCGATGAATTTTCTTTCCCAGAGCTTAATAAAAAAAGAGAGCAAAATGCAAAAACAGTCCACTATGAAATTTGCACAATCGAGGTACATCATACAAATTTCCCAAAGCGTTCATAAATAGCTAATGAGTCAGTAATTAAAATCAATGCACAGAAAACGGATTGTGTACGGATTATAATTACATTGCGATTATAATTTAAGTCACTCCGTCAGGAATGTTTACTTGCCCGTCCCTTCATAGGAACAACGTTGTCTGCGCTTCACTGAGTGCCTCCGTAATAAAATGGCCAGTATCTGGGATCTTAGTAGATGCAGAATGATTGACGATCAAAAGTGTCTACTTGTTTGGGAGAACAAAAATAAATGCTACTTCAAAATGCTGTAAAGAAAAAAGGAATCACTGGTCAAAATGATTTCAAGATTCCCGGCCAAATTCGGTTGAACTGCTGGAAAGCGTATTACAACCAATGTACTTAACATGATTTATATTTCTTAATAACTTAAATTATCGAAATTAATTTAATTTTTGTCTCATAAAATCATATGATTTAATCACAAAGTTATATTTACCATAGATTGGTTGTCTTTACCTTCACAGTAGCTAGGGTATGTAATACAGAGATCGCTAGTTTCGTTATATAGCTCGCATTCGTTAGGGTACTCTTCACAAAATTTACTTCGCTGTATGCTACAAAAGAAACAAAGAAAACTAATTTAATCCTTTGTATCACCGTTTTCAAGATCTGTAACATGCCAATTAAAGCTGTATAAAGTAATCATATTGTTTTAAAAATAGTTGAATGACTGTTGTTTTCCTAGAATAACGTGATCATAAAATAAATGTTTAAAAAATATGAAAAGTTTGTGACATTTAATTAATATTATAACACGAAACTGTATTTTGTACTCATCTTACAAAAGGGAAAATGATTTTTTAAACAGTTCTGAGCTAAAACTGTTCACAAACACTTCAGTAACACTTTGGTATACTACAGATATATTTTCAAATAATACAAAAACGAAAATAACCGTTTTATGGAACTTTTCTAAAACAAAAGATTTTCGTCAATAAATTTTATATGAATTACAAAACTTTGAAAAAAAAAACGATTTTTTTTTCCAAATTCAATTTCGATGGCTTTTTTTTTTTTTTTTTTTTTTTGCACTTTAGAGTACTTATAATCTGTTTTTGTACATTGCAGTAAAAATTACCAAAATTTAAACTGTTGAGATATAAAACGTCAATGGTTATATTCAAACACATTGTGAAATATAATATTCATATCATTGATCAAAATACAAAGATAGGTATCTCTCTGTTCTAAAGAAAAAGTAACGGCCGCTGCTGTCGGCTCCGCCGCTGCCGCTGCCAGAAGCTTGTTTTGCTATCGCCTCCGAAACCGTGGGGATTTGAATTTCGACGAAGATGTCTACGGATTCGTAAAATTCCGGGAACCTGATAAGCTGACTTAAATTTCGAAAATCTAATTATTTTAGAAGCTATTAAAAAAAACTGAAAAAATAAGCATAATGGTTGCCAGATTTAGCAATTTTCGAAACTTATTCATGCCTTAGAAACAAAGCAATTCCAAGTATGTGGAATCGCATGAAATTGACAAGCATGAAGTAGAATTTCACTAATTTTACGCCAAAGTACATGAAATAAGTAACTTAAAAGTGTGTCACACATAGTTGACGATTTTCAAATAGTAAGTTCTCTTAGATAACAGGAGTGTAGAATTAGCGATTATTCATTTTTCCAAAACAGAATAACTAATTGCAACTGGTTCAAAAAGCGCCATCTCGGCATTAGGGACGATCTGGCAAAACGGTATCTCTCCAAGCAGGGTGAAACTAAGCCGCGAGTTCCAGAATGTTAGGACCCAGAATCTTGGAAATGAAAAATAATTAAAATGCAGATTATTTTAAAGCCGGTTAGGTTCAGCTTGGATGTTTGCTACCAGTAAAAATATTTGGCGGCTTGAACTATGCCATTATAGCAGTTATAGTACACTTTGGATATCTGCCAGCACGACGAGATGATGTATATTGTGGTGCTAAATACGCGCTGCAAAGGATTATGCATATGAATATATGAATAACCATTTTCCCGGTAACCTTATATAAGCAGAAATTATGGGTTATAAGCATGTGTAAATCGCCAAATAACAAATAGTCGCCATTGGTGCCAAGCTATCTTATCTAATGCGTAATTTTTATCAAAGAACTTTTAGTTTTTCGTTAAATAATTTGTAGCATTTTATTTTGAACGTTTTAAAACCATATTCATTGAAGTTACGTTTATAAATAGCTAAAAAGCATATTCTTACACATTGGTATCACAAAAAGTATAAGCAGGAAGAATGATATCCCTGTTTTTCTCTATTTTGATGTCCAAAACTGTTGGATAACTCCAATAGTATCTCAAAAACTCCATTCCTTGGTACGCAAATCCAGTAAAACTTACGCAAAAAATAAGAAATTTGATAAGTAGCCACAGTTTCTTAGAACGTGTGTCGGAACTCTTTTCTGGCAAGTCTCTCATATTTCATTCGTGAAATTGTACCTGCAAATAAAAGCAGATATTTAGCCAGTCAATAAAAAGAAATACGGTGACTTTCTACTGTATTCTACCGTATGCTGTATATTTTACAAAAAAAATTAAGTGAAATCGTTTTTGAATAATTAATTTTAAAAGTGCATGATATCGTTAAGCCTTCAAAATATCGTTCTTTCAAATTTGAGAAAACAATTTAGAAAGTCATTTAAAACAAACTACATGCAAATTATAAACATGGGTCTTGTAACAACAGTAAAGAGAACAATAATAATAACACAACAACAGTAATAATAATAACAACACAATGTTAGCAGAGACTATATTTTTTAAAAATAGAATATTTAATGTTCTGAGTTCAAAATTCTCTTTTCGAAAAGATTAAAATGAATGAAATGATTAACTGAATGAACTACAGCTATGACAATAATAATAATAATAACAACATCATCATCATCAACAACAACAACAACAATAATAATAATAATAATAATAACAACACAAATATCAGCAGAAACTATCTCTACATATAAAGGAAGATGTCCTGACTGACTGACTGATGATCATCGCCCAGCCAAATCTACCAGAGATACAGACCTGAAATTTTAGGAGCTTATAGCTTTCGTGTCTCAGGCGTCATTTAAGAAGCGATTTTTGAAAATTCGAACGCAGACGGGGCGGCGGCCTAAATCGCTCTTTTCACGTTTTCCTTCATATCTCAGGGGGGGGGGGGAGAGATAGTCAAAAATTCGTGCTTTAAAATGTAACTAACGGAAATACCCAAAAGCCATTTTCAGTATTTTTCAGAATTCGCACGCGAGCGGGCGTAAGGGACTGAAACGTTCGTTAACGTTCTTTTCACATTTAACTTCATATCTCTGAGGAAAAAGGAGACAGCCGTAAAATTCTTGCTTTAAAAACACAAATATCTAAAAATAATTTTCAGGGTTTTTTAGCATTCACACCCGAACGGGGGTAAGGGGGCAAAACGTTCTTTTCACATTCCCCTTCACATTTCAAAGGAATGAAGAGATAACCGTAGAGTTCTTGCTTTAAAATGTAACTAACACAAAAATTCGTAAAAATTATTTTCAGCATTTCTTAGAATTTGCACCCAAACGGGGGTAAGGGGCCTAAAACGTTCTTTAACGTTCTTTTCACATTTCTCTTCATATCTCAGAGGAAAAAAGAGATAGCCGTAAAGTTCTTGCTTTAAAATGTAACTAACAGCAATACCTGAAAATAGCTTTCAGGGGTTTTGTAGAGTTCGCACCCAAACGGGGATAAGGGCCTAAAACGTTATTTTTACGTTTCTTTCATATCTCAGAGGAAAAAATAAACAGCCATAAAATTCTTGCTTTAAAATGTAACTAGCAGAAGTGCCTAAAAGCCATTTTCAGGCTTTATTTAGAAATCGCTCTTAAACGGGGGTAAAATCTAAAACTTTCTTTAGCGTTCTTTTCACGTTTTCCTTCATATCCCAGAGAAAAAAATAGACAGACATAGAATTCTTCGATTAAAATGTAATTAACAGCATTTTGAGGGTTTTTCTTTTCTTCTTCTTTTTTTTTTTTTAATTCGCAGCGAGACTGGAGTAAGAGATCAAAACGTTCTTTAACATTCGTTTCACATTTCCCTTATTATTTGAGAGGAAAAAAGATATACCCGCTAAATTCTTACTTAAGCATGGATCCAACTTAAGTACCTAAAAAATATTTTTCAAGGTATTTTTGAATTCGCTTCCGAACGGGGGTTAGCATTTAGGGTTAGGGGCTTTCATATTTGTCGAAAATTTGCATAAATCTACTTTTTATTCAATTGGAGCATTGGTGTCTGTATTCGTGTAGATAAAAGGTGAAGAATAGTAAGAATATGCCTGGCAAGGATTTTAAAACAATTTTAGTAGACGATTTTAATTAAATTTCATTTATGAAGAAATATTTATGTGACCAGTAAGATAAATACGGCACACTCGCGGATTATGATGCACATTCCAAACAGTATTTTAAAAAATCGAGTATAATTAGACTAACGAATATTGTAAAACAATTCTGTAAGCGATTGAATCTATAACCAAAATATGCTTAATATCCATTTACTTACTTTCCATTTGTATTAGTTGGCTTAACAATATCCATTCTTTGCGAAGAACGGGTACTTCAGCTACTATTATTTAAATTTTGAAAATTTAATGTTCGGAGTTCGCAGCTCAATTCTTTAAAGATTAAAATGAATTAAATAATTAAATTAACATTAACAACAACAACAACAATAATAATAATAATAGTGACAACAATAAAAGATATAACAACAACAACAACGCAAATGTCAGCAACACCATATTCTTTAAAACTTGGATATTTAATGTTCTGAGTTCACATTTCTCTTTTCCAAAAGTTTAAATTAATGAAGAATTATATTCTTCCATTATTGAATGACATTGAACCCCGGAGTAAGTACGTAGCAAACGTCAGAGGGAGAAGCATGTGCGAGACCTGGTGGAGAGAGCTTGTTTACTTATATACATTTTTAAAACTGGCATTTAATATTACTAGAGCTAGGAATGCCCCACCATAGCCGAGTGGATAAGTCACTGGACGTGGTAGACAGCTTAAGTGCGAAGGTCTCGCTTTCGGTCTGTCGTTCTAAGGACCGGGAGTTTTTGTCGGTTTTCTCCATATGTAGCTTGAATACGCGTTAGAACGCCTTTAAAAGTCCTCCTACCAAGCCACTCTCCCCCCTCGTGTAGGCTTGTCATGACACAAAACAAACAAGCACACTAGTGTTACAGAAAAGACACTCTACAAAAATAAATATCAATTTCAATTTTAAACGTCTTGCATCATTTAAATGAACATTTAAGCAATGCAAATAAATTTTTGTACTCCATAATAAATAATAACAGCATGCAATAATAATAAAAAGGAAAACTTATTTTTAAACTGTCAAAGAAATATATTTTCAGCATTCTTCATTTTGGCCTTTTTTAACAGAATTCTCATTTCTACCGAGCGATGAACGGATACTCCAGCCAGTTCAAAATAATATGCAAATTATTCGTCAAGTAAAATACTTTTTTCCCTTTTACCGTAAAGATTCACCTACACGTGTATTACCTACACGATGCTACTTAAAAATACATCGATTTCATGTGTCAATATCAAATACGTTTACGCTTGAATATGCAATCAAAGGAGTTTCCCCAACTAGCGAAATGACTTTGGTTTCGCTTGAAAGATTCGTTACGAGAAATCATTTCATTGTGCTGAGCATTAAATCTTATGCGAATATTTATGAAAACGTTGTAGTTTTTTTAGTTTGGTTCGATAACAGCAAAGCGTTTCATTATCATTATCATCTAGGAATAAATTAATAAATATTAATAAAAAAATATTATAATTGAAATGTCCGCAAATTCAGCGAACCATAGTCTGTAGTTTTATTTATTCTTTTTCAGAAGTCTCGCTTATTTAACAACGTCTTACAGACTTTAAATGTTACATTTTCAGGCGAAAAAATTTTATGTGAGCTGAAAATAAAGCCGTACATCTGTATGGTTACCTATTTAGGGACTGTGGAGAAATTGGCAAATTTTTTAAACAATTACTATGTCAGAAAGAGGAACGCCAGAGAAATATCCGTTACAGAGAAATAATCACTTCGTTACATAGAAAATATTTTCAACCGTTTCATAGAAAATATTTTGTGTTCCAATAAAAAAAAAAAAATTGTTAGTTATATCGAAATTCTCGAGATTGTCGCCTATACATAAAAATGTAGCATAAGCATAAGAAAAACTTTTCCGTCAAACAAGGAGTAAATTATATACTTTACCGTTGCTCTTGCATTTCCTGAAAGAGAATAGAAAACACAGGTTTCGCGGTTTTGTACCCGTAAACTAAAATAAAGAGAATTCCCGCCATAAGTTCCACTTTCCCCTGTGAGGGAATTTTAGGGGATAATGAATTCACGGTAAATGTTTCTAAGTCTCATTAAAAGAAAAATGTTAGTATTTTGTACTTGTATCTGATATCCATCTAAAATATTAACCTTCTTTCAAAAACAATTAACAAATGTACTTCGCCTATTCTCAAGTGTCTAAATTACTGGCCATAAATGTTTAAACGTTGCAACGTATATTTTTGTCATAATAAACGAAAAAAAAAAAGAATACGGCATTCTGTACAAAACGTTGCAACGAGAAAAAGCTCATAAAATTTGCAGGAAAACAAGAGCGTTAAAAGATACGTCAGCTTAATTGTTTAGGCAATGAAATAAAAAATGCATAACTCAGACAATTCTAGGTCTTGAATAAGATATACGCAGTCGCTAAAATATTATTAAAGCAGGGTTTCATCTCAAAAATACAATAGTATCACTATGTAACAAGAAACTATACTCAGGGAGCAAGAAATTATGCTCAGGCTTTGGCAAAACAAATTACAAGGATCTTCTGCGCAGTAGTAGTGTGCCATATGTGTATACTACATGTAAAGTTTACTGGTGTAAGAAATTAAGGGAATTTGCATACTTGGTCGATTATCTCTAGAACTACTCAACTGATTTTAATGAAATTTATATGTTCATATATTGATATACAAAACAAAACAAATAGCCATTCAATCATTGTAATACGCACTCATGATGGTGCGTAACACACGTTGGAGTCGGAAGGTAAGAAACAGCGGTTGCACAATAAACAAAAAAAATGGGTTAATAGAGGGTTAATAGGGGGTATGTTCCTCTCTTACAGACATACCCCAGACAGCCCATCAAACTTGCAGCAAGCTTGATTTATCAAGTCAATAAGCTGGAATTAAGCTTGAAAATTTCAAGCGTGTAAGCTTAATGCAAGCTTGAATCAAGTGTTCTAATTTACACTTGCCCAGCTTGCATTAAGCTTGACTTAGCAAGCTTGATTTCAAGCTTAAAAAATTTTCCTTAAAAAAAATTTCCTAAATACACGGGGCGCCCGTCGGCGAACTCGCCCCACTTATTTTATTTTTCCACGCATTTTCCCCTCTACGCTTAACTTTCAAGTTATTTTAATGTGTTACCATCAAGCGTCCGCGGCTGGGATCGAACTCGGCATCTAAAGGTTGGGAAGCCAGCGTCCTAACCACTCGGCCAACCTGAGTTGCGCAGATATGACTAAAGTTTGAAGTGACTGTTATGGTTATCACGCCGTTTTCCGGCGAGATCGATCAGTGGCCGATGTGTTGTTCTGTTTCTTTTATTTTTTCATGGGATGAATCAAAATTAAAATAATGTTATGTGTGATTTAGAGACTCTACTAATAGGGAATAAGCATAATATAAACTTAAAAGCAGCACAAGTTTTAAAACTTTCAATATCGCAACACTCATGTTGGGCAATACTGGCCAAAATCGAGACAAACGACTGATTTTGAAATCAATTTCGTAGTAAAATTGTATTTTATTTTGAAGAATTTCCATATTTGGAAATATAGAATCTTTTTTTTTAATTCTATGGTCAAGTACATTTAAGACTGATAGTAAATTATTTCTTATGTGGATGTGGCTTTCCAAATCAAGCAGTAATCAAGTTGTATTCAAGCTTGACAGTTCAAATGACTACTCCAAGCTTGCTGCAAGCTTAAAATGAATTGAACTGTCAAGCTTGTATTAATATTTCAAATTCAAAGAAATGTCAAGCTTGATTTAAGCTTATGTGCTGTTTGGGACAGGTCTCGCAGCGTGATTTCATACTTAAAATAAGGCAGTTTATCATTTCCTGTGGCAATTGGTCCCACTTGTTCAACAGCGCTGTATGGTTCTCCGAAGGGGGTTGCGAATTGCAGTTGCCCTTCCCAGAGCGTCCCAGACATGCTCTATAGGGTTAAGGTCTGGCCAATCCATCTGGCGAATATCCTCACTCTCTAGAAATTCGTCGACCAGAAGAATTGTAGCCTTGCACTATCGTCCATTAAAATGAACTCAGGGACAATTACACTCCTGAAAAGGCGAACATAGGGCTCCCAGACATCATTCCTATACCTCACACTAGCCACAGTGCCTCTTACAAAGACTGGAGAGATGTGCGGCCATCCAACATGATGCTTGCCCAGACCATTAAACCTCCTCTGCCATAATGGGCGATTTCGCTGACTTGGAGGGTAGATACCCTACTAGCAATTTTGCTCGGGCCTTCACCGGCCACGTAGCCTTGAGCCGATGAGAAGAAATCGGGCCGTCCACTGTGAAAGTGCTCGGATACACGCAGTTCATATCCCCTCGGACGTGGAAACGTCCGAAGTAGTCTAACCGATGAGTTTTCATTGGGTTGAACACGGATTTAAGGAACTGGCCCGTTCACTTTATGCGTGAGGTTGGCCAATCACCAGGGTGAGTATCACTTTTCGATAAGTTCTTATGTGATGTTGACATGCATTTAACCCTTTCCGTCCCTACGATGCAATCCGAATGATAACATTCACAAGTGTTTTACAGATTTCTTTTATATTTGAAATGTATTTGTAATCGCAATTTTCTTATATGGTAATGCAGTGCAGAAGCAATACAGTATAGAAGAAATACACTTTTACTACGTGACGCATATGCATGCATGTAGGTACGTCGTATACTCAGTCTATTTACATATATAGTCGTACTATATACGTAACTATACTATACGTTAACGTACTATTGTCGTATACTCCATCTACGTATGAAATTATATACGTATGTTACATGTTCGATAGTCCCACAGTGGTCTGGGCGCTAAACTCCGTTCCCATAAGAACACGCTAAGTGAAGCAGCATCCGGCTTGGCCAGTGCTTGGGAGGGTCATCTCCCTCTCGGGACGTCCGCTCTGGAACCGTGTACGCTCATGGGAGCTGGTGCAGGTAAAATCCGTCGTGGCTCCAATGTCCTCCAAGTTATTAAACTATACCTCTGGGTGTGCCAATTTCAGGTGGTGGTTGGTCCCTCATCTGGAATCGGTTCAAAATTAGGGACCAATAAGTTGAAGTCCAACCCCCTCGGGGGCACTGGCACCCCTCTTTCCATGGATAGCGTCGTCTATCATGGACACGACAACAACAACAACAATAACATGTTCGATTTGTTTTAACTAGTCCGAGCGCATAGCGCTCTGAACTGGAAGACGGAAGGTATCTGGTTCAAAACCAGATCGCGTCCGCCGACCTAACCGTTCGGAGTTTTCCGTGGTTTCTACCGAAATTCAGCGTAAATACGGGTTAGGACACCTTAGAAAGACCTCCGACGGAGGGCACCCCATCCACAGGCCTAGGTCCTTCGTGTAGATAATTGGCCTTAATCCCAGAACTCGCTGTAACTAGTATTTTGGTAATGTATGTACGTATGCATGTTGCATTTTCGATCTAGTTTGATTAAATTTGAGGGACGTCTGCTCGTATGCATGTATTGATGTACGTATATTCTTGTGTAATTCAATTAACTCAAAGAGGAATAGCCGAAGAAATTTCAAATTTAGGATTGCCTTAAAACATAGTTGTACGTGTCCCTTTTTGATTCCAATTGGCTGAGTAGTTTATTTACAGAGTTATATGAAAGACTTTCGATGCATTAAAGTCGATGGACATGCCTTTCCCATTAAAAATCCCTGAACTATCTCTGTTTAGCTCATGCTCAAAATATTGCCAACTGTCCCCAAGCTTGGTAAATTTAGGGGCAATATTACAAATTTTGGCACTAAAAATAAGTACGTATCTCGAATAAAAATAAAAACTATTAGACATAGAATATTGAAATTTTGTATTTAAGACTGCCGTAATATTTGGTTCTGCACTTTTATTTTTGATTACAATCCACAGGCTACACGCTTAAACCCAAAGAGCGAAAAAAACGATGCATTGCGGAGCGATCCGTTTCCACGGAAACCTACCGATATTTCTGCAAAAGTGCTCTTTGAGTGGTCTTTTTTCAGAGAATTCCCGTCCTCGCTTCCTCTTTATCTGAGAACTCCCCTCGTCGCTTATTGTTATATTTCGCTCCGCTCTTGTGATCAGAAAACGCTCCTAAAGGAGAAGCGCACTTTTGAAAACTGGCCCAAAAGTCGCTCCGACTGATCGAATTTTGCTCGTTCGGTTTAAGCGTGTAGGGTCATGCTTAAAATCTTGCCGTTTGTCGCCAAGCTGACGAAGAAAAGAAAAATGCCAATTTTTCAGCCAGGAATAAGTTTTCAATGCTGAAATCTCATCCTGGTGATATCTCTTACGCTTAACGAGATACTGAAGTATCGCATTTCAGTTTCCAATATATTTAAATAGAGTGCATCAAGAATGCGTAAAGTTTAACAGCCATACAAGAAAATTGTGTAGTTCACATCAGGACTTTTTTTGTGATAGGAAATCGACTTTCCGAACTTTCTTGAATTAGCTTACAATTTAAAAAAGATTATTGACCACTGGAACCTATGGAACCTAGCTTACAGTTTTGTAAAATAGGTTTTTTTTTTTAAAAGCATAGACCATAAGACATAAGATCGCTATAATAATTTTTAAAATAAAGTAAATTCCAAAAATTTTTATTGAAATTATTCTACACAAAATATATCATACACATAATTTACAAAAGAAGTATTTTCTTTGAGTTTTCCAGCAGCATCTTCAAGCATCTTATTTTATGAGCAGCTTCTAGGAGAAAAAAAAGAAAATTTTTAGAACTTAATTTACACAAGAATAGGAAATGCAGAGTAAGTCTGCTTCATATGTTTTTTTTACATAATTTCTATATCAGGGATTTCCAATCTTTATATTACTTCAACTCTCTAGAAAACGTTTTTTTCTGAATAGACCCCTACGTTTTCCCCAACACATCGGTATCTAGAAATATTTTCTTAATGCACTCACAAAAACAGCAAAACATTAGGTGAAAGAAATTTTTCATGTGTCTGGCAGTAGAACAGTTGGTTAAGCTCGGTTCCCATTTCAACTCCGAAAGGGAAGCAGCACCTGCTTGGCCAATGCCTAGAAGGGTAAACTCCTTTCTCGACTGAGGCTGATGTAAACTGTGTACGCTGTAGGGAATTAATGCACGAAAAATGTGTTATGACTTCAATGTTTTCCATGTTCAATCCATATCTCTCTTTGGGGTACCAATCCAGCTCTTAGGTCATCCAGCTGTCATCTGAAATTGGTTCAAAATTTAGGAGGGAGACCCGGGATAAGTCGGTATTCCCCTCACTGGGGATCAGCAAAAAGGAAGCTGCCCAATTAAGGCCATTTTCGTTTTATATAAAGGATCTGATCCCGCTCTGCAGTTGGCCAGAGTGTTTCGAAGCAACAATAACAATTTTCATGCTCTGCGTTTGCAGAATTTACCATGATTCAGACTGCGGGATGCAGAAAATGACCCCAAAGACGGATTTTTACATATCCCTTCTTTTTTCAACTTTTGAACCCTCTGAAGTCTTATTTCATGTCAGTTTGTTTGTTTGTGTTGTGATGGCAACGGGGTATAAGGGTGGGCGATCAGCCTAGGATGAGGGGTTATCTTAAAATGTAATTTTTAAAAATATAATTCCCAAATTTTGTCCATCACCTCATTAGTGTATGGGAATGCTTTTGTACGAGGGTCATATAAAAATGTAGAAAGTGTAACTTTTTGAAAGTCTTACTTCCGACCTCATTTTGAACACTTTTCTCAATTTACGCTGTCCACTTATCTCTAATAGATAAAGAATTAAAGCCCGTTACCACCTTTTTGGGACACCCTGTATCAGTCTGGTTTATAGTATCCACAGGTTCTGAAATCATCATTAACCAGTGTTCTACTTCAAAAAAAAAAAAAAAAAAACCATGGTCTGCTAAAAAGAAAAAAAATCACTGTATTTACGTATACTATTTCTAAGCTAATATAAATTCATCAACGCGGGTTTCGAAGTTTATAAAGCGAAACAAAACAGTCGTTTGAATATCAAATCAATGCTGTACAGCTTCTCATTTCCATAACCATAAGAATCTGCGCTTTATGCCTTTGGAAACTATCTTGGCGAGTAATCGCATCGTTTGGATTTTTTTCTTTTTTTTTATGGTCAACGCATGCAAATAATCGGTACTTATTTTACCGTCGATAATTCACGCCAACAAGTTTTCTCGCCAAAGGATTGCAATGCACTACATTGTAACAATGAATCTGACGTATTCCACACGCACACGGAATCGCTCTTTTTGGCTGACTGACTGAAATGCATAAGTGCCAAATAAGCTTGTTTTGGTCGGAAGTATGATTTTTTTATTAGATTCAATGAAGAATTTACCCGTATATTTTAAAACTAAAAAGCGATTAACTGTATGCAACTAGTGTAATTACACACTGTACGCCGTGTAAAGATAGGAAATAGATACTAATAAAAAATAGTGTTATTCCATTAGTGTTATGCAACAGTATCAAGAGAGAAAAAAATAATTACGGAGATGTGAACTTATACTTTACTTATATTAGACTAATACTATATTAAAAATGTCAAAAATTTGTTACAAATGATAGTTATACGTGCCAATATAGACTAATCACCACCAAAAAACTTCTTCAGTTTTTTTCGTCTCCTATTCTTATGAAAACAAACATGGCGCCTGCCGGTAGATACTCGGATGTTGCCATCGCTCGACTGTTGCATGAACAGAGCGCATGCGCCAATTTTCATCGGCTGAATGCCGCTCGGCCGTTATGCGGGCCGAAATTTCTTTTCAGTTCAGCGTATTTTGATCAAATTTAGGCATATGGCCCGATAACTCAGGCCGGATATCGTTCCGAGCATCGTTTTATGGGTACCGGACCGATCAGTGTTTGCCGCACACATAACAATCATCGTTTTTAGATGGAATTCCGTGTCTGGGCCGAGTACCGAATTTCGGTGAGCGATGAGTTGCGATGAATGCCGGTGGTTGGCCGAGCAGAAACTGGGAATTGTTGCTTGTAGGGTAGCGGGTCCTTGGTTCTCTCCATATGAACGTACGGCGAGAATCGGTGTTTAGGCTGAACCGGGACTCATCAGTGAAGAAAACCGTCGCCCATTGATCCATATTCCAATCTGTATGCTCTCTGCACCATGCTAAACGGATTCTCCTGTTCGTAGAAGTGAGGGGGACGCAAACAGCAGGTGTTCTTGCAAATAACCCTCTCTCATGAAGTCTTTTGGAAACAGTCACCCTTTATACACGGGTTTCTGTGGCTGCATACAAGTTAAGAGTGAGCTGAGAAGCTGTAGCACTCTACGCCGCGCTATAATGGACAAATGTTGATCTTCTCTGGTCGTCGAGTCTCTTGAAAGACCTTGCCCAGGCTTTCTTTCGATGAATCCGGTATCCTGCAACTGCTTCCATAAGTTACACACGACGCTGGGTGTTAAATTCAACCCTCAACAAACGTGGACTTGGGATTGGCCTGCTTCTATCCTCCCCAAAATTCTCCACCTTACTCGATCATTTAAACGTTGGTGGTTACTCATTTTTACTGTTACAGTTTGAAATTAGCCGCTTGCTGCAAAATAACACCAAGAAATTTGACGAGGTGTGCTAGCGAACGAAATGCGTCTTAAATTACGCGCGCTTATAAGGCCTGTTTCTCTACTGGCTCCGCCTAAACGCACGTGTGCGCTTACGTATTTGACGTGCAAGATTTGCATTTTTGTCTCGAAGCAGTGGTTTTACATTCAGTTCAGTTCTTTTCATGAAATTCTGTGAAATATGCAAATTCTGTTAACATATTTCACCAGTATACAAAGATGCAATACTAAAATAAAGTAGAGAAAGCTTCCACAGACCTGTGTATGTTACCGTTAAAGTGGAAAAATTAGTTATTCTGCAGATTATGTAGGTAATCTGCAGGTTAACGACAGTGATCTGTTAGAGTGCTAAACATTATTTTGTTTCTCAAATTACTTAGGTAATCTGAAAATTACCTAGAAAATCTGAATTTTACCTGCTAGATAGCTGCTGAAGTGAAAATAAGATCTTTTTTGAAAGAATAACAGAGTTTCTGCATGCTTAAATTAACACAATGTCAGTCATTTATTCTTTTATATCTAAAGAATCAAGTTAACACAATCAAACAATCAATCATTTAGATGATAGAATAAGCCATCAATCGATAAAAATTCTATACAAAGAATCAAACAGTTTAAAATATTGCAACTACGGATATGAACATAATGTTATTTATTTATTTTTAAAACGGAGTAACCAAGTTAAATGTGGAAGGAGAAGGAGTAGGGAAATGAATTGAGAGAAGACAACTTTTGAACGTTAACGAAATACGGAAGCTGTTAAACTATTCACATTACATAGGTAAAATGCGGAAAACTCTTGATTCCGCTCGTTAATGAGTTCTTCACAAAATTCATATAGGGTATTCAGCTTACACTCGTGCATATCACGTTTTCGGCAGCGAACGTTTTTAAAAATCATGCAATTAGGAGAACGGAGCTCAGTGACTAGCACTGCGGAAAAAATCTGTTTGTAAAAGATAAAAAAAAATTGGTGTACGTCGCTCTGCAAGAAAGGATAAAAAAGCGGCAACTGGGTGTTTCTTTCACCTGACTGTTTCATGATTTTCTTAGCCACAGCAACAAGAAAGAACGGCGATCGCCGCCAGATTTTACAGCCAACGGCTTCCGACAAACTTTTCCACTGAAAGCAGGTAATTATACGCGCCGTACGCACAGACTCTACGCACAGACGTATGTACGCATTTGACGTCGTCCGAGCTTCGGTCGCCACCGTCGAACTCAAATCTGGAATTCATTGCAGAGCTTTCCCGCCGCTTTCTTAACCCTTTAACGCGCAGTGTTCCCGCTCTGGGAACACCAAACTCTGACGTTTTGACTGTTGCCAGTCACGAAGAATAGATTTGATTTCTATAAAAATAGTTGCGGGTGACATAGCTCCACTTTACTTTTTAGCACGTCATTTCCCGTACAAAAAATGGTCACGATTGTTTTTAACAGCACTGACACCTGCTGAAAAATGGAAGAATGCGAGGACAGCTGGATAGATTGCCCAATGCTGGAAAAAGGGCAGCCGTCGCCATCGCTCGACTTAACGACCAGCAAGATGGCGGACGATCGAAACGTTCATCGAGTGCCACCGATCTAGAGACCCTTTTTTGACGACAGCTGGCTGTGCGGCACAGCCAGCTATCTTACAGCCACTTTATGTTTTAATTTTTTCCTTGAAAATTGTAGGACATTTCTGCATTTTATTTTAAAAGGGGACTTCTTCTGAATAAATAATTTCTTTTTTTTAATGTATTAACCATAAATTTGGTTTTTATACATTAAAATAAAATATGTATATCAATGAGTACTATTAGCAGTCAAAAATGTGTGCATTAAGATAAATTTAACCACAAGTTAGACAGTTTTTTGCCTCTCCAGTAAAACTAAAAAAACGGCAGAAGTCCCCTTTTTAAAATAAAGCGGTTTGAATATTTTAACGATATATTAGAGGTCGTGTGAGAAATATAAACTAAGCCGCGCTCTCTTTTTTCCAAAATTCATTTTAATTTGAGCAGCCTATGTAAAGACCTTGTAATGATAGACTCGCTTCCTCGTGTCACACCTTGAGAGACGTTTTTAACGTTTTGAGGTGCAACCCTTTCCCAATGCTGAAAAATGGGCAGCCGTTGCCATCGCTCGACTTAACGACCAGCAAGATGGCGGACGATCGAAACGTTCATCGCGTGCCACCGATCTAGAGACCCTTTTTTGACGACAGCTGGCTGGGCTCGCACACCACTGCTTTTATGCAGAAATCAGGGCCATTCAGGTATTTAGGTCATAGATGCACCCTCGGAGGAGACTATGGGGGGCTAAAGCCCCCCCCCCACTAAACCCGGAGAATTAGATGCGAAAAGCTTTAATTGGAAAATTGTCACAAATGAATTAAAATATTTTATTTTTAAAGTTGTCTTCAGATTATTCCGAATTTTTTGCGGTGTAGGGGGATTAATTAAAAGTGGGGGATAATAGTTTTAAAATAAATACTTGCAGTTAATGTATGAAATAAAGTTGAACTTGGAAACAAAATCACTGAAAAGTTGAATAATTATTTGACTCTTACGAATTATGTTGATTGTGGGCTTGTGTTGTATGGGCAAGTGCTAATTTTTTAACGTTATAAGAGAGTTATGACTATAATCTAGGTCGCTATAACTGAGTTCAGTAGCATTTTTAACCCCAGTTCCCCCCCCCCAAACCAAAATCCTGGTTGCACCACTGATTTAGGTTGTAAGTCCAGTAATTTGCTTTATGCTTTAGTTTAAATTTAGTAATTATTTAGTTAACTTGAAAAACCAAAATGTTCTAAATACATCGTAAAAATAAATACTGAACCTGGCAGGTCCGGTGCTTGCGCTTATGTTTCTAGGAGCAGCGCGCGTCCTGCCTGGTTAGTCTCTTGTAATCTTGTAATCTCTTTTAAATATGTGTTGAGGCAAAATATACAATAGAAACATCGTCACGGTCAGGTTCGTTTAACATTTATTTTCATAATCCTATTTACAACAGACGGTCAACAGAAATCATCTAGTATTTAGAAACCATAACGGGCATAACCCAGGCCACCTAAAACTCCATATCCTAGGCCGTATCCTCCGTATCCACCGAGTCCGTAACCAGGAGCAGCTACTCCATATCCGAGACCATATCCACCATGACCTAATCCACCATGCCCTAATCCACCCAAGGCAACACCTCCGGCGTAGGGAGCATTGGAGACCATCAGGACGGCAGCTGGGTTCTGGTTGGCCGTGCCTGGTTCGTTGGTCTTGACCTGGGCCCTGAATCCTGCGTGGTCAGCTACGTAGTCTACTTGCCTCTTGATTCCCCTGGCGTCCGTGAATCCGTAGCTTCCCTTCACGGCGTGACCACCATTGCCTTCCACCTGCCTGTACTGCTCGCCGTGATGGTCCTTGATGTCGTAGCCGAATTTGTAAGGTTGGGGAGCATGGTGATAGACTGGTTGATGTACCTGAAATAAAGTTTGTTACGGAAAATTTTTAAATAGTCTCTTTATGTAAACAAGCTTCGCCCCTGAATTTAGAATTGAGCAGAGGAAAAAAATCATTGAGTGGTTAGATATGCTGCACTATATGTCAGCACTGTCCTCTAAGATATGCACTAGAAGACAAACAAAACTGAAGGTGCACGAAGATGGCCAGTTGAACTTGGGCTGGAACAAACGCTCTTATTTGTCGATGAATTCTAACGTTTTTTCTAAAGCCGAATCCGTTCAACCGATAGTTTTCTACCCGAGTAACTCAATCCTTAGGAGATATTTTTACTCATAATTAATTTGATAAAAACAAAGAAAGTATTTTGAGTTTGTTGCAATAAAACTCCAAGAATTATTTTGAAATACTTCTTTCTGAAGATCGACTAATACTGTAATAACTTCAATAATGTATTTTCTTTTGAATTATTCTAAAAAGAGAACATCATTACTCAAGAACAAGAAGAGTAAAGCATCCTTTAACTAAGAAAAATCTTTATCGTTTAAAAATTGATATTAAACGTATCATTTTAAAGAAAATAATAATTAGAAAGCAATATTCAGTAATGTTTTATACATTCGTACATAAGAGATTTGCATTAAAATTTATAATTTTAATGCGATCAAGTATAACATTAATATCAACCGAAAGTCAATTATTTTGTATTGATTTTCGTCGTCGAAAGTCATGTTCAAAATGTTTATTTATTCAAAAACTTAAAAATACACCTTTTTGAATTCCAGTAAAAAGAGAAAAATGTTAAAATATTATTTTAAAATTCTAAGCAATTAAAATACTTACCAACGGCAATGATGCCATGGCAACGCCACATAGGGCAACAAAAACGAGAACCTAGAAGAAAAATTGATTAAATATATAATGCAAGTGATATAATTAAAAAGTTATTATTATTATATTATTATTATTATTACCATTATTATTATTTATAAAGTATTATTTACGATAACTTTAATCGCAAAATACAAAGCAAATGTGTTAGCTAATTAACCATAAATAGTTCACCCTTATTTATTAAAGTCAACTTTGATAGACTCGGCTACATTAGTAATGTTACTGATTTATAAATAACTTTATTTTAATGATAAAATATCAATTTTTCAAATCAAAATATCAATTTTGCAATGTCAGTTTATTAATTTATTATAAATAATTTTGTTTTAATGATGAAATATAAATTTTTCCTTTATTACATCTCTATTTTAAAATAAAACACAAATATAATATGTGTAACCCATTTTAGACCTCTGTCCAAGGATATAACTTATTTTACTTAATTTTTCGGTATTTAAAATTCGTTTTATTTAACATGTTTAAGCTATTTTCAACATTAAATTGAAGAAAAGAACAATAGTACATTGGTTTTATGTACTCATTTTTTTACATTATGGTAAAGCATGGGAGCATACAAACAAAAGTAATTTTAAGTGTTGCATTATATCTAAATTTGGTAATGACGAGCTATTGATTACATACAGTTATTTGCTTGACTCGACATTTAGAATTCGAGTTTGGTTCTCATCAATCCTCACCCGGAATTCATGTGCTGTTTGGTATAATTTCTGACACAATCATTTACATGTTTTCAACCCAGAGATAGTGAGTGAATAAAAGGAGGCAAATATATACTCCATACCTTATTTTAGAAAATGATTGCGAGGGCAAAGTACATTTTTGATTTTTCAAACACCAAACTTTTACTCTTGAAAGATGGCAATTTTTGAAGGACAATCTGCAGACTCTACTCCTTTAAACTGTATGAACAGGTTCAAACCCCGGTCGCGCCTGACGACCTAACCATTCGGAGTTTTCCGCGGTTTTTTCCAAAACGTCGCATAAATGCGGGCTAGTATCCCTTAGAAAGCCTCGGGAATCCCTTAGAAAGTCACCCACGCAGGACATTCCCCCTACAAGCCTACGACCCCAGTGCAGTCAATCGAACTTTATCCGCAAACAAGCACAACTAAACTGTATGAAATACAAACATCAGAGAGATTTTTTTTTAATTATTTCTGAAAAAGACAAGCTACCAAACTTCATTTCTCGAGCTTGAAATTTCAGTTTCTTTGGATTTTTAGGATCTTAGGAGTGCTCCAAAAAATAGATTTTCACTCTCAAAAGAGTAAATTTTTTATGCAATTTTCACAAAGGCATATTCGTTTGTGTACAGTCAAAATGAGATGTTTTGCTTACTTGAAAATATAGAGTTATAATTTGTTAGTGTAGTAGGTATTAGTAGGTATAGAGTATTAGCACGCTTTGTCTACATTCAACTTTTTCTGGAATAAAAATTTAGACAAAGGACTGAAAACTATCTTTGAAAGAACTTCTTAAAAAGCAATGATTCCTGAATAGTTGTGCAAATCGAAAGAGTAATTTTTCGTTAGTCAAAAATGGTTTTGAAATAAATATAAAGTGTTTTTGTATTTTCATTGGATGGAACACTATGAAGAAAAAAACGCCAGTGACCCTGGTATTTTGTTTAATCAAAGTCTACATAGTAACGCTATATTTATTTTATGTATGAATGCACTTAAACTATCCAAGAGATTTTCTTAAAAGCTTTCTGCTAGTAGCATCGTTAATTTTTTTGTTTAATTTATGTAGGATTTAAAGTGGAACAGAACAATTTTATTATTTATATTTGGCAGGAAGTCGCCCAGGTGGTGTAGTGGCTTAAGAAACTTCTATCACGTCTTGGTTCTGGGTTTGATTCCAGGCTCGGGTATTAAATTGTTCGTCCATTCATAGGAGGTAATGCTGGCCGCTCATTGGGTGCCCCGTGATAAAATGAGGGCGTTAGTGGTGGCAAGGTTAGTGGCCATTGCCCGCCTTTTGGAAAAGTAATTGAATGTATGAAAAAAAAAAGCTAAAATCAAAAGATTCTACCTTTACATATTAATTAATAATCTTTAATTTTCCAATTATATACTATTTTTTCAAATCATATTTTAATTTTTTATTTTGAAATAGATCGATTTTTTTTCCCTAATTTGTAAACATTTGTAAGATTTGATTTATTCGGATGCTAAGAATTGAATTTTAATTTTACTTTTCGAATACAAAAACCTTGTACTATCAAAATATCGTAAATATTTATAAGAATATTTAATGTATCTGGACTGTAACAATACGTGCGTTAAAACTCTCCAGTTCCTTCTTTCGTAACTGATTGTTATTTTCAAAGTGTTCCAGTCTGTAACGTTATTCTCATGATTCCGTACCACAATAAACTACGAAAAGTGATAACTTACCTGAGAAATCATGACTATATGTTAACTAGCTCCCAAAGCAATCAACTGCCGGAAGAAACTTCCCGTTCCCTTATATATACCGTTATTTACTTCTCACATGCGGATTTTCGCCGTGTCACGGATCGATGGGTTCAAATTCTGGGTCGGGGTTTCGGACTTGATGGTTTATGAAAACGCTGATTTAGTCGCCAGAAATACGCATTCAGATCATTTTGTCTCCGCTTTTAGGTGTCAAGGTTAATAAAAGTGAAGGAATTAAAAGGGGGGGAAGGCGTTTCATCGAATTGTGTCTGGAGCGAAACAAAAGAAATTGAGAAACTGCGGCACTTAATCTGCGAAAAGATACGCCGTCTGTTTTTCGCGGCGGTTTTAACGGAATCCAAGCGTGAAATGATACTGTTTGTAGCCTGTGAACTTTCTAAATATCGCTATTCACACTTTTTTTTACCATGAAACGATTTTTTTTTTCTTTTTCAGAGAGTTCAGAAATGTTTCTAGCTCGAATTACTCTGACATTACAAAGATTTTCAGCATACTTAAAATACATTTTTTAAACATTTAGCATAACTTTTGGATTGCTTAATACAGGGTATCCCAGAATATGTTGACAAATTAAATTAGTACGCATTCAGTATTTGTTAACTTGAAATTTGTTTTTTAATTTTTATTAGAATATTTTTAAATGTCTAGTATTATCACGGACAAAACTGTAGCTTTCACATGGGGGGGGGGTCCATTCTTACTGTAAAATTCTATTGACGGTAAATTTTACTATAAATAACTTGTAACAAAAAGTTCAGTTAAATTTAAAAATTTTAATATTTATAGTAAGTTTAATTATTTAATTTTGAAATAAAAAACTATTTTTGTAGTACTTTTATTTTTTTAAAACACACGTGAACAGTGGCGCACACAAGGGGGGTCCAGGGGGTCTGGACCCCCCCCCCATCGGCTTTGATTTTTTTTTTCGATTGATTATTACCCTATATCTATAGTAAATAAAATGATTCCAAAAAAAGGTAGCAATAGTTTCAGTTCTAATAAATAAAAAAGAAATTTTTTTCTCGTTTTCCTGAACTTTTCAAAAACGAACTGAAAGAGAACATAAAACACCATCTTGTTCTCAAAACTGTACAACTATTATTTTCCTTCCTATTGTATTGTGTAGTGTATTCTTAGGGAACTGGATGGGACGAGTTTTGATGAATTCCATCTAATGAAAGCGAGTTCTTCCATCACTGATTTTTGTCAATCTGGAACATCCCTAAAAGTTGGACCCCCCCCCCCAAACTGTAAAAGTTGGATCCCCCCCCCCCCAGCCAAAAATCTTGTGTGCGCGCCTGCACGCGAAGCGAAATCGGATACGTTTACATTTCAGTCAAAGCAACAAGATGGTATGGGTATGGAACGAGGGAAATTCTGTGTATACTTGAATTTTCGTTGTCGAGGTAAAAGGTAATAAAAGTGCAAGAAAATGTCCATTCTACCAAATTACTGTGAAGAGCTAAAGTCAATATTCGAGCTCCTCTCTCGAAAACTATTTCTTTTGTTGAAAGCACTTCTCAATAGTTCTCGATAGAAAGCATTCTTCAATTCTCCCTGAAAATGGGAGTATGTGGGTTTTCAGAATTTTTTGGTAATCAGTGGATTGTATATGGCCTGAAAGAAAAGCCAAGTTAAGTTTACCACCACGTAAAGCCTCTCCACAATGTATAATGAGCCTCCATCTTCATGTCTTTTCGAGGAGATTTTCTCATATCATCTCAGTAGAATTCAAAGCCCTGTGGGTCATCCAAATTAATATTTTTATAATTTTTTTTTTCATCTCAGACCATAATCTGAAACCACTGGTCTTCCCAGTTTGATAATATTTGGCCAAATTTACTCTTTGCTTGTGGATAATGCTCAGGATCTGTTGTTCAGTCTCCAAAAGACAAGAAAAGCTCATTAACCCTTTGAAGCGCAACCTTTTCCCAATGCTGCAAAAAGGACAGCCGTTGCCATCGCTCGACTTAACTACCAGCAAGATGGCGGACGATCGAAACGTTCATCGCGTGCCACAGATATAGAGATCCTTTTTTGACGACAGTTGGCTGTGCCGCACAGCCAGCTGTCGTCGAGTTTGGTGTTCCCAGAGCGGGAACACTGCGCGTTAAAGGGTTAAACGATGTGGAGAGGCTTTACCTGGTGGTAAACTTAACTTGGTTTTGCCTGCAGGCCATATAAAAGCTACTGATTACCAACAAATTCTATAAACCCACTTACTGCCATTTGCAGGGAGAATTGAAGGCCGAAATTTGATTTTGCATCAGGTCGAAGTACCCATTCATGTTGCCCTCCTCCTCTTAATAATGGTTTTTAGTGATGGGTTGTATATGATGAATTGTCCTGCCCTTTTAGCTTGATCTCAATCCCTGAGAAAATGCGTGGGGTATCCGCAATAGAAGTGCATATGCAAATGTCAGACAGTTTCAGTCTGTGGTAGAATTGAAGGCCGTCATTTTTGAACAGTAGAGTAACATTAATGCTGCCGTACTCCAAGGATTGGTAAATGATATGTTATATGGACTATACAAAGTCATATGTAAACACAGCGAATACATTGGCTATTAACAGTACCGGCTTTATTTCGGCGGGGCTCTTTTATTACACATTTACTTTTCATTCCTGCCCAGGTGGGACAGGAAATAAAGGTTTTTTTTATTTTTTATTTTTTTTTTGTAAATGTGTATTTCTGTGTATACTTTCGTAATATGTTTGTTTCGTTCTAACTCGTCAGTTTTGCTTCCAGTTGCGGCACAAAATCAAGGTGGGTTTATTTAGGTAGTACACATTGTATATACATATGTGAAACATGCAATTTTCCTCTATGGTGGAAATCAGCTATTTTGCAATGTCTTGTCTGTTGTCAGATTTTTTTTATAGTGCATTATATTTATAAATTTATTGTTTATAAAAGTCCATAGTATAGCTTGTGAAAAGCTATACTATGGACTATATTTTACTAGCTATACTAAATTTTTGTAAATTTGAAACTCCGCATGTTTGTTTGCTATGTCCCGCCTTGTACAAATCCGACCGCCTGACAGATCTTGAAATTTTTGATACACATATATATTAAACCATTTGTGCCTGGATATTTTTGCGACTTTCTTCGATTTTTACTGATAGCAGAAATAATAGATAAATTTCTGATGTCAACTTTTTGAACAAGGAATGATTTCTTTTAAAATCATTATGCATAAAAATCAAAATATCAACATCCTACATTGTCATGTTAAAATATTTTGTAGAGTTGAGGCTCGATACTCATGAATAAAGGCTAGAAAAAATAAATAACGTTTTCGACCAATAGCGAAAATGCCGTCCCAGAAAAGGGACACTAGGCATAAATGGGTTGAAAGATATAGAAAAAAATAATTTCTTAAGTAAAATTCTGAAATTCGACTCATTTCTGATTTTCAGTTACTTATTAAATCTTTAAAATTCGAAAGAGAATGTTATCAATCGTCCCGAAATTTTAAGCACGATGAAAAAAAAAAGAAATATTGACTTTGAAATTTCTTCTATTTCCAGTATTTAGTGAATTTGCATGTTTTTCGACTCTCAGAATGTCGCCAACATCGGCTGGCCAATTAACTTGCAAGTTTTCGCTTTCATGGAAAAAAAAAAACCCATAGAAAAATTAGTGTTGTTTAAAAATCTAAAGTTTTATTGCCCACACCCACATTCTTGTAAATATTCGCAATATTCTGCTTTGAAAGGAAAACGCAAGCTGCACCGTTAGGCAAACCGACTTAAAAAATTTGTGCATATGTGGAAAAAGGTATATAAAAATCTAACCTGGGTTGAAAATCTACCTGTTCCCCCTATTTTAAGTAATTTATTTTGCAATTTTTACTTTCGAACATGTACCATGGTAGGAAAGTATTGTAATCATGAAAATATTCGACTTCGAGATTTTGGTGTATTTATACGTTTTGAGGTCTTCTGAATTCATTTATGCTGTTTTTACGAGATGCATGTATGTATGCGTGCCTGTATGTGTGTCTGTGTGTGTATGTGTGTGTGTGAACACGATAACTCCTAAACGGGGCGTTCGATTGAGTTCAAATTGGGCGTGTATGTTATACACCTCCGTAAGACCGGTTTATATTTTGATGTGTATAGGACTTATAGTTTTTCTACAGGGGTACGACAAAGATTTCTTTTACATTATGGGATATGGGGAGAAATTCTTGAATGTGCGCTAGCATTTATTTAAATACTTGATAATAATCTTAATCGTAAGTGTTTGGAAAGTCGAGTGGAGTCACTTCTTTTTTACTTCCTTGTACGTAGTATAAGGAAGTAATGTGATCCCGAAAAATTTTGGGGGCCAAATTTCGCCAAAAAAATCGATTTTGACTACCTCTAAATTTAATTTTAAGAATTTTTTCGATGCATCTCATCGTAGGCTAGCATGCACGATCATATACACGCGTCTGCAACTCATTTTGACCAGCGGCGAGTCTATTGTGGGCAGTTTTTCCATGCCGTCTGTACGTACGTATGTATGTAACTCGTATATCTCAAAAACTATTGGTCGTAGAATGTTGAGATATGATATTTAGGATTGTTCTATGATCTAGTTGTGCACCTCCCCTTTTGGTCGCAATCGCATGTATAGTTTATGTACAGGACCGCCCAAAAGATTCGAAATATATTACGCTCTAAGGGCCGAAATTCATTAAACTCGCCTAACTCAAAAACTATTAGGAGTAGAATGTCGAAACTTCATATTTTGGATAGTTGTAACATCTAGTTGTGCACTTCCACTTTTGGTTCCATTCGACTGGATAGTTTATCTACAGGACAGCCCAAAACATTCGAAATACATTATGCTGGACTGGGAATTTATTTACAGGGTGAGCCAAATGACTTTAAATACATTAAGGTGTATGGATGCATTCAAATCATTGAAAGTATGTGGTCAATGACTACTTTGGCTATCCCCAAAATCTCGCAAACTATCTCAAGTTTGTCGGCTTTTGGAGAAATATCGCCAAATAAAGTGTCAGAAGGAAATCTTTCAAATTGAACTCAGCTTGGCGATATCGAAATATTTGGCTTGAAATCGCTAAACCTTACTATTATTGATATTTTATCTCTTTCAAACAAATAAGTTTAGAGGAAGTGCGTAGAAAACATTTTTGATTTAATAGACGTGCAAGGAAGTCATGTGTTGGACACATCAGATTTTTTTTGGTTGCCGTTACACCAAAAAATACTTTAATGTTATTGAAATTTCTTAAGTTAAATTTCTTATTTTTTTTCAAAATGGTGCTAACAACATTTTATTACTGAAACAGGGATTGATAATTAGGCTTTTATTCGAAAAATTATTTGAAAATATACGTTCCATTTGTCGTTAAGTGCTAGAGTTTTTTTTTTTTTTTTTTTTTTTTCTTAATAACTTTGAGCTCGCTCTTTAATTTTTGATGTGAGATTTTTGTCGAGTCTGGGGAGATTAAGATAATCAGGAAAAGACAAATATCAAAATATTCTTAGCAAATTAAAAATCTGAAAATCTACTATCTCCCAAATTTTTGACAATCCCCCCCCCCAATTCTGAAAGCTTTTATAACACCCCCATACCTTGAAAATTTTTCAGCATTTCAAAAATAACTATATATGAATAAATAAATAAGCAAACAATATCCAGAATGAAATCACACATACAGAATTTGTATATTCCCAATTCCAACCGAAGACCGGGTTTACCAGAATTAGTTCTCAATAAAAATCAATGTCAGGGATTAAGTGCCGTTTCACGCTCAATAATCCAGTATCAAAAAGACAAAACAAGAAAAGTGACAAAACTGAGTTTTTATTACACATCCTCTGCGATGTGAAGTATTTATTTCACTGGCACGCCGCGTCTCTACCCAAGCGTGTCCTGGTTCCGCACCCTTGAACCACTCTTGTAACTTTCTCTTCCTTATCTGATCGAAACAATGGCATTGTGTCAAACATTTACTACTTTCCCGAGGCTTTACATGAATCAATAACGATGTGTTCGAACTTCCAGCTCGGCAGAGCAGGTTCGAGAAAAAGAACCGCGGAACTTGATGCAATCTGCATACGATATTGCATAGATAGAGTTTGCTGTTGTAATAATATAAGTTTAACCTTCCGTCACCGATTTAAAATGAGCGCTGGTAGATTTAAAAATTTTTTTTGACTTAATCTCCGTACATATGCAAATTTTTGAACGCTACGCATTGAAGTTGTGACAGCGTTTGGTCAGCCGCCGTAACTCATTAAATTGCGGACTTAACGTTTTTATTAAATATACGCTGATTACCTGGATGTTCAATAATTGCTCCATAAACATGGTTAATTAGTAGGTAACTGGTTATGTATTAGGCATTCTGGAACGCTTAAAGACCTATCTTAGATCAACAGTTCTACCGTTAAGATCCCACAAAGACAACAGCGTGCATATCAGGTCCAACTACGAACTTATAATGAGCACTGATATAAACATGAATTAAGCCACTTTATAAGTAAATATGAAAATTTGTTTGTGAGTTTGTTTGATTAGTAAACAAATCCACACCTTCAGACAAATGGGTTTGGAAAGTTTTAACAAGCACGTAAACAAATTCAGTAAAAATATTGCCATAGAAAAAAAAAATCCGAATTCACACGTTCCTCAATTTTTAGTGATTTTTAAATTAGTAAGCCTTCCCCAATATCCAATAGAGTAAGACAGTGATCTGATAGAGTAAGACACTTAAACATAATAAGTGAGATTGATTTCATTTTGATATCAAATGCAGTAGAAATCCAATTACGGTCGCAAGCTGTGGCTCAAAAATTATGCATATTTTCAGTTTAAATTTGCATTATTTTTTTGGTGCGGAAAAAGTCTCAAGAATAGTCAATATCGCAGAATTATCGTCAGCATATAAGAAATCAAATGATGAATATTTAATGCTTTACATCCCCCCCCCTTTTTTTTTAAGCGCGTGATATTTTTTTTCTCGAATCTGGCATCTAAACATATTTTTTAACCCGTTAGCGTCAAGAAGAATTAGAACATTCTAGACAATAAAGTGAAGTTTATCTTTATAAAATAAAGTTAGCTATTCTGATGCTAATATTAACGTTTGAAGTGAAGTAATTTGACAGTTTTGAATATTCCGCTCCGATCGTATAAACTTCAATAGTTATTTCCAAGAGCTTCTGGGCAGCAGCCTTTCGGTCGGATGGTTAACGCATATGGAGCGTTCACGTGATAGCTCCATGTTCTGCTGCCGCTGGTGCCACTCACACATTTAGCAGCTCGCTAAAAATGTAATCAGGGTAAATAATTCTTATAGAGCTTTTCGTCGTGACGTTTCAAAGACGCCATCCGAGTGACAACTCACTGCGCATTCTTTCTGCGCAGATTCCCCTATTGCCTTCATATTGCATTCCACCCAGAAAAAGGGTGTTAGAAAAAGCAGTTTTAATTATCCTTAATCACTTCAAAAATATAAGTACCGCTGCGATAATCAAAGTCGAAGGTATATTCAACCAGTTTAATCCATTACAATCAATCAAAGACTTGAATTTAATATTTTTTTGAAGGTAAAAGTCTGATTTTTCCAGTGTGAAATACATTACAAGAACTCAAAGCTGTCTAGCAGAGGGGGGGACTTGTCGCAGATAGGCTAGTCACGTCGAAATACTGTATTACAAGTTTTAGAAAAATGCGTACTTCCGGCCTATAAAGAACGTTTAATTCGGCTAGTCATTTAATATAACAGCGTTTCTCAAACTTTTTAAAACATAGAGATAGGCATAGAATTATATTGACGGAGAGGGGGGAGGGACTTCGAGTGCCATCTTACCTCAACTTCAATTAGGAATCATATGCTTTTAAAATTTTGTTTCAAAACCTCGAAGAAACTTCGGTTCTGCTACTTTTGAATATGCAATTTCGGTCAGTCTCTGCTTATGGTTACGAAACAGAAAATTCAGCGGATCACCTGCTCTTGCTCCCTAAAAAAGCAAATTTCTTTCTTCAGCAAATGTTCATACTTGTTTTTTAAAGACTAGATAACATAAAAATTCACTTAATTTTGTACAGATATTAAATATCTAAATTGGTAGAAAAAAAATCAATAATCTTTTTTATTATTCTAGAATGCCGTAACTGCATTAATAATTATAAATAAGTAAACGTAAATAACTAAAGTTTCCCTTAATAGCTCTAAAATTTAGTAAATATTTATAAATTAAATGAACCAAGTGAAAAGGTTTTTTTTTGTTTTAAGCTGTTTTGTAAAGGCAAAGCACACTAAGGCTATCTGCCAAAGGGAGAAATGCCTTGGACGGCGGACTATTTAAGCAACGTCCTGTGTCCGTATGGATGTCGACAAGCTTAAACAAATATGTGGTTTCAACACATATACAGCAGATTTTTTTTTCCGATATCATGAAATTCTGTACTTTTTCGCGTAAGTTTGTAGTTATGTGTCTATGTTCAATATTTAAGGAATAAAATCTGTGTTTTTGGGATACCCTGTATATACAGGGTGATTCTCTACCAGACTAACAAACTTGCAGGGACTGTAGGGGGTACAGAGATAGTTCAGAATCACACAGCATTGCGGGGTCTAAAACGTCGTTTTCGTGTACTTGTTAACCCCTTAAAGGTCGTATTATTTTCAAGAAGATGGTCATAAATGTGCCTATTTTTTTTATTCAAGAAAATTTATAAAAAATAAATGTACGTACAATATATGTATTCGTTTTAAGGTTTGAGACATTTTTTAGCATTAAATAAAAAATTAAATTTCTAGGAATAGCCAACATTTAGGGTTATTGTGACTGAATGTGTGTTTTTCAGTGGAAATTAAAAACATATTTTTTAAACACTAAAAGAGATTTTTATTAAACTTACTTCATCATGTACATGAATATTTGTAACGTGTTCTTTGGACATAGGTGAGAGAGTGAGCTAAATGTGTAAAATGCATGGCAGAAGTAACCGTACTGCTACCATCCATTTTAAAATAAACTAACTCCAATTAACTTAAAAATAGTCTAGTACTGTGATCTGTTGTGTAAAATGAGATATAAAAAATTACTGTGCAAAAGAATTGAAATGTTCTGATCTTTCTGGCGAATATCTTTTGAACATTCTACCCCGGAAATATCACGGGCACGATAAATAGGGGGGAAAAGCCCAGCCCGTGATTTTGACGTGATCGAGAAGGAAGGGGTTAATAATCCCTTTGGAAGAAGTGTTGAAGTGTGCGTTTAATTTCTTAACCAAGTTTCATAAACAATGGGCTTCCCCCATACAATTTCATAAATGTAATGAGAGAAGCAATTCTGAAATAACAATTTTTATCCAGTGCAATCGGTGAAAGAGGGATTAGTTTTAGAAAAATCATGGTCGAAAAGTTCACTATCACTTGAACACTTCTTTTAAAGTGATTATTAACCCCTTCCTTCTCGCTCACGTCAAAATCACGGGCTGGGCTTTTCCCCCCTATTTCTCATGCCCGTGATATTTCCGGGGTAGAATGTTCAAAAGATATTCGCCAGAAAGATCAGAACATTTCAATTCTTTTGCACAGTAATTTTTTATATCTCATTTTACACAACAGATCACAGTACTAGACTATTTTTAAGTTAATTGGAGTTAGTTTATTTTAAAATGGATGGTAGCAGTACGGTTACTTCTGCCATGCATTTTACACATTTAGCTCACTCTCTCACCTATGTCCAAAGAACACGTTACAAATATTCATGTACATGATGAAGTAAGTTTAATAAAAATCTCTTTTAGTGTTTAAAAAATATGTTTTTAATTTCCACTGAAAAACACACATTCAGTCACAATAACCCTAAATGTTGGCTATTCCTAGAAATTTAATCTTTTATTTAATGCTAAAAAATGTCTCAAACCTTAAAACGAATACATATATTGTACGTACATTTATTTTTTATAAATTTTCTTGAATAAAGAAATAGGCACATTTATGACCATCTTCTTGAAAATAATACGACCTTTAAGGGGTTAACAAGTACACGAAAACGACGTTTTGGACCCCGCATTGCTAGGCGATTCTGAACCGCCTGTGTATCCCCTACACCCCCTGCAAGTTTGTCAGTCTGGAAGCAAATCACCCTGTATATATGATAAAAATGATCAATTAAGCATCCTTATTTCGTTAGTTCGGCTGCATAATATGCAATATTGGCCAAATTATTAAAATCATTGTACAAAATATGAAATACAAAAGTTGTGTCCACGATAAATTTATTTTATAAGTAGAAGACACATAATTATAATTTTTTATACATTTTGAAATATCATTTCTTGCTATGGCCGTCTTCGAAAAAGCCATTAAGTTTCATTTGATTAAAACAAAATAGTAGAAAACTCTATCCCCAATTAATTTTACTAAATACTGTTAAATAAAAAAAACACGATTTTAGTGGAAAGGAGTCAATAGTTTAGCCAACGATAGTATGTATTTCATGCCTAATCTATGGCTGCTTTTTATCCATTAGTAGTAGTTAGTCTGAAGTAACGATTGTTATACTCATTTGATACAATTACCCAAAATCTAATATTATCTAGTTATGCTTTGACGTAAAACTGTTTAATTACAGAATAATTTCTTGTGTACATTACGCATATGATTACAAAGACATAAAAATGTTTGGCATTCAGTGATTTTGACATTGAACTGAAGAATTTAATTTCTCTTTTGATGTGCTCGTGCAAAATTTCCACATGTTTAAACCCAGGTTCAGTTTTCAATGGAACCACTCGGGCGTATCAGGATTATCACCAAGCTTGCACGTTTAAGCATTATTTCACCTGATCGTTCTAGCATATATAAAGCTAATCGTAAGTGATGCTAAATCAGACTGCTTTCACTGTTCAGACCACCAATACAAAATGATTTCTCAGGTAAGACTTTGAGATATACTAATTATTGATTTTAAAAAACAATGGATATAAGTATTAAAAGAAAGAAAAATACCAGCTTTTTGTACTAACATTGTGGATTAAAAACAGTATTAACATTAGTTTTAAGTATATTTTCTAAGCTTGAAAATGAAATTTTTGCATCATGAATTATAAAAATAACGGTTCAGTATGATATAATTTACAATGCATTAATTTTTTTTAAATGAAACTAATGTTATACTCTTCAAGTATTTTTACAGCTTATACTTTCAATATATAAGTCCAAAAGAAAAGAAGATTTTATTTGTAGCTTAGATTTAAAGTTTTTCATTTAAATAACTAATAAACATTCATAAAAATTAGTTTTTATGGAACTATTAAAACTTGAAATTTAAGTTTTAAACATTTTGTTAAAATATTTAAAGAGAATTTACAATTTACAAATGACAAATCATTAAAAATATTTTTTTGTTCCTTTAAATTATAGACAATATTCTTTTAAAAATATAGTGAACAAAGCATTAAAGCTTTACATAAAGTTAAGAAATCTAATTTTCATTTTTCGTAACCGTTGGTAGGACATACAGTGATTAAAGCTTTCACGCATTTGTACAGTTATATATTGTCTCTAATATCATATTTTTAAAATTCATTAAGAGCATTTATGCTACACAAAACCTTAATTTTATTTGTATCTTAGATTTAAAGTCTTTCATATGAATAACGAATAAAACATATTTATAAAAATTTGTTTTTATGGAAGAATTAAATCTTGTTCCTGAACTTCGCTTGTTTGAACAATTAACGCTTGTTATAATTTTTAAATACTTTGTTAAAATATTTTGAGAGAATTTACATGACGGTCTTTGATAAACAAGTCATTAAAAATAATTTTTTGTTCCCTCAAATTATAGCCAATATCCTTTTAAAAATAGAAGAAACAAAGCTTTAACGCTTTACATAAAAATAACAAATCTAATTTTCATTTTACGAAACCTTTTGTAGGACGTATAGTGATTAAAGCTTTCACACACTTGTACATTTATATATTGTTTCTAAATACCATCATATTTTTAAAATTCACTAAGACCATTTATGCTACACAAAACCTTAATTCGATATATAAATGCTGCATAATAACTTCAAAATTATGTTATGCATAATTTTTTTGATAAAATGGAATTCATTACTCATGTTTCTATTTTTATTTTAAACAAGCGTTGTTTTACTAAAGTATATTTTTATTTACTTTATCCAGGTTGTCATCTTCGCTGTAGTTGCGTCTTTCGCTACTGCCAGTTTGATGGTAAGTGGAATGGTTATAATAATTTATTTTGTCGCTTCTCCCGAGTTAGGGAAATCGGACATTAAAAAAAATACACGTAATAAATTGAAATTGCAGATATTGACATCACACATATTTATTTTTCTCTTTCTACAAAAACGCCTAATAATTTACATCAAAACGATAAACTGAACTTTTTATCACAGCACATTTTTAGAACAACGTTTTCAAATTAAACTCACGAGATACATTTCTACATACAAATAAAATAAAATGTGTTCCGCGTGCTAATATCTCATACCATAATAAATTATTGAGAGTTGACTTCTATCGAGAGTTGACGTCACATTGAAAGTTGAGATCTATCTAGAGTTGACGTCACCACATTACTCCCCCACCAGTAACTAAGTTACGGAGGAAAGTAAGCAGTCTCTGAATCGCACAGGTAAACGTATTGTCCTAACTTTTACAGATTTTTTGTGCAACACACTTGGTGTGCCATGCGATTCGTTGGACTTTGTAGGTTCGGGATTGTCCATTTCAGCTAAGAGGTAAGCTGGTTTTAATCGATCTAGATTCACATTGCAGTTTGTCCCTTTAATGTTTATAGTAAAATATTTTTCTGTGTGTTGAATTACCGGAAACGGTCCTTCGTAGGGAGGTTCCAATTGTTTTTTAACCCTGTCTATTCGTTGAAAAACATGAGAACAATCTTGTAAGCCTCTATGTACAAATATCTGTCGACAAGAATTTTTCCGAGTTAGTCTTGGTCTGAAGCTTTCCATTTGTTTCTGGAGATCAGGGGCGTAGCCAGGGGGGGGGGGGTACCGGGATATATCTCCCCTCCCGAAATTTTTGGATTAGTGATGATATTCCGTCTATTTATGCACATATAAGTTCATACCCCCCCCCCGAAAATTTTTCCTGGCTACGCGCCTGCTGGAGATTATTAGCGAAACCCTCCGATGCTGCTTGGATACTTGGTTCGCTGAAAAACTCTCCAGGGAGTCTGAGATTCTCACCATAAACAATTTTTGCAATCGAATGATTAGTGTCTTCTTGAATAGCAGTACGCAAACCAAGAAGTACTGCTGGCAGAGTTTCTGACAAAGACAGATTGTTATGAGCCTTCAATGCTGTTTTCAAAGTTCTGTGGAGGCGTTCAATTTTTCCGTTACAAGCGGGGTGATAAGCTGTCGTATGTTTCAGCGTAATACCACAGATTTTAGACAATATTTCAACTGACACGGTTGCAAGAGCATTTTATAGCAACTGGATAGCGCGTTTTGGAACGCCAAGCACACTTGTTACCGACAGAGGAGCGCAGTTTCGAAGGGAAGCATACCAAACTTTGTCTAAAATCTGTGGTATCAAATTCTTCAGATAGAATGTTCATCCTTCCAAAACCAAAAATTATATATTTTTTTCCTCACATACGCCTAATCTTTCCTCTGATTTTTACTAAACGCTCCAATGACGCCTCTAACCTTCTGAAAAAAAAAAAAAACTGAAAAGAAAAACTATAATTTCTTTTAAGTATTTTACCGGAATAAAAGAACTTTAAAGCATTAGCATATTTACTGAAATATATCATTAATAAAATTCTAATATAATTCATGTTCGAACTCAATCCTCTGAATTCTCTCAACAGCCCGTCGTCCACCATGCTCCCCAGCCGTACAAGTTCGGGTATGATATCAAGGACCACCATGGCGAGCAGTACAGAGAGGAGGAAGGCAACGGTGGCCACGCAGTGAGGGGAAGCTATGGATTCACGGACGCCCGGGGAATCAAGAGGCAGGTCAACTACGTTGCCGACCACGCTGGGTTCAGGGCACAGGTCAACACCAACGAGCCCGGAACCGCCAACCAGAACCCTGCCGCCGTACAGGTCAACTCCGCCGCACCCTACGCCATGGGCGGCATCGGACACGGAGTCGGAGTCCTGGGTCACGGAGTCGTCGCTCCAGTTCTCGGACACGGAGTCGGACTTGCCGGACACGGTCTCGGAGTCGCTGGGCTCGGATATGGTCTGGGAGGACTCGGATATGGCATGGGAGGACTCGGATATGGCATGGGAGGACTCGGATATGGTCTTGGAGGACTTGGCTATGCCAGATACGGATTCTAAGATGTCCTCTCCTCACGTAGTCTTCGGTCCTGCTTTCATTTTCTTTGCACAAACTTCCCTTCCCTTTAAATCTGTTCTTGGGCATTCTCTTTTTCCTGTATATATATTTCTACTGCATGCCACTACTTCTAAATCTTTGTATTCTTTCTCTAAGTACTGTGTTCTCCATCAGCTTTTATTCCTTTCCGATTTCTTTCCTCAACATGTCGTACAATCTCTCAGAATCTTTTCTTCAGTAAGCTCTGATTGTTGTTTATTTTATGTTTTGTATTTTTTGCAAAATAAATAATTGTTAAACCGATTGATCTGGATTTTGTTTTTTTAAATATGTAGAATTAACACAGTATAACTTGCATTCTTTGACGACTGAGTTTATGATATGATAAGGTTTCGAGAGCTTTTGAGGTTACTACATAATAGAGCAATATGTCGATATTTTTCAGAAAGTCTGAAGTTCAGTTTATGAAAGAAATTATACGATATTTTACCCCGACCAAATTATAGGTAGGCATCACTCATGTTTGGACGAACACTGTATAAAACAGTAAAATTAAAATTTGGATGATGATGGAAGCCCACACACTATTGTCTAAAAGTTTTCAATTCTCATAACTTCGCAGTCTTCAGCCACACCGGGAAAAAAAATGCTTCGGGGATTAGAATAATAATTTAAATAATGATTGTTTTAAGAATGACTATCAGCTATGTGATCAGCGCCAATTGATATGCAATTCCCATTGCAGCTGAAAACATCATATAGATACCGTATGTCGCAAAAATAATTCCTGTCTGAATGTAAGTGATTGCCTCTAACAATGCAGTATTTACTATTGAGTAGCTAAATTTCTATCTTCCACACACTTCCGCAAAATGAAAACATAAAATACTGACTGAGAATTTCTAATACTTAGTTCTGCCAATTAATATTTATACGTGCATACGTATTAAAAATCGTAAAGCGTTTCAGATTTTCTTACTCCTTTTTTTCCTTTCCGTTTTTTTTTTTTTTTTTTATAAAGGCAAATATATCCATAAGATCTTCAGAATTAATATAGGACGAAAATAATTTGTTGTTTTTTGTAAGTTTTTACCATTTAACCATCTTATTTTTGTAACCAGGGACGGCCCGACACAGTAAGCATCGCATCTGGGAGCCAGCTTCGAAGGGGCTTCATTTCGAACTCAAAAACTAAGCAGAGCATTAAAGGGGTGTCTTTTTTATATTAGCAGGGGGCGACACTTGCCCTAGGGCCACTTCTATTTGTAACCATGTTAATGCTAAATTCTATTCAGAATCTGAGAGATTTCAGTGCCGAGGAAGCCGGTGAGGAACAGGATTCTCTCCGAACAAGATTTATTAAGATGGCGAACCAACTGGTCGCCGGAGGTGGCTAGTATCTACTAAAATAATTGGAATTTCAAAATTTAAGTCAGCTGGCAGGCTTCATTGGAATTTTGAAAATTCGTTTACACCATCATTGAAACTCAAATCCGCACGATTATGGAGGAGATAGCATGAGAAAATTTTGACAGAGGCGGCTGCAACTGGAGTTTTTTTTTTTTTAACTATGTCATTTTATCTTTCATCCCCTTTATTAAAAATTGCCCGAAATTTGTGTCTCAAAAATGCGACATATATATATATATTGAGTATTTTACATATATTTAAATATGATTAGTTCACAACAGCTTTAATGTATTGCTAAAATATTTCGTAATCTGCAGAATATGCATCACATGTATTTTTCTATAAATAGATTACAATCATAATAATTTCAACAGCTTAAGGAAATTGTTAAGTAAATTGTAAGAATTGTTTATTTTTTTTTACTGTGCAAAGTCTTATCCTCCTGAATTCTGTATCCCTCAACAAACATTTATCTACTTCACTGTAACTGTGCTCGCGCACGCGTTCTTTTTACTTCTTCTAAACTTTTTTCCTTCTTGATGTTACCTTGTTATGCAATGTGCCTGTTTCTTTCGTTCTGATTTAATAACGTGAATGTTATGTTAAAATCCCACGCTTACTATGTTTGTGCCATAACTCTGCTAACTTTTCGAAAAGGTTATGGACACCAGATGGATTTATTTATTTATTTACTGATTTTTAACGTTCGTTTCAAGGGTGCATCATTCACCCTAAAAATGGCGACTAGAACTTGGCGAATTGAAACGCCGAATATCATAAAATTAAGGATGCATCCAGAATAACTGGTATAAACGCATCCGGCACTGGGCTAGTGAATGTGAAAGTGGAAAAAGAATACTTTTAAACATAAGCCTAACTGCCTGGGATTCTTATCCACTCCAGATGACTCGCCAATAGGGTTACTAGGCGAAGTACAGCAACCCTACGCGCCTAAAGCTCTCTCAACAATATCAAATAACGAAAAGCAAAGTTTTTGGTGTGTTAAGATAGATACTAAAAATTATATACGTTACTTCAGTTATCATTGACCCACGTTTGCAATTGCAAGGAAAGATCAGGAAACCCTCCTACTTCCAGTCGATGAAATAAATGTAAAGAAAGAATAAAAGAAAATCGAAAAGGGGGTGAGAGATAAAATGACATAATCAATTAATATCTTTTTATAATGGCAATAATGAAACTAAAAAATTAGGAGGGTTCAGGGGGTCTCCCCCTGACGAGGCTCGAACTTCCGAGTTTCATTTATTTATTTATTTATATTTAGAATAGAGAGAAAAACAATATGGAGTGATTCCTCTCGACTTTTCGAAGACTTGATATTTACCAAACGTTTAAATAAATAGTTCAATCGGATCTAGTGTTCAGGCCCTAGAGCACTTAAAATTATTTTAGTGTATAAGCTACAAAGTATAAGAATATTTTTTTGTTGTCCTGTAAAGAAGAGGATAAACAAGTTCGATACACACCAAAATCAGTACCAGTCTTGCGACGGTGGTCTATAATATATATACCGAATTTGAGCTTGTTGGAATGCATCGCACAAGAGCTAACGTGGTCACTCCCATAATCACACACACAGAGAGATGCACTCGCACGCACACGCATACGTGTATTTAAACACCATTAACTGCTCAAGAAAGATTCCCTTGTTGCACTGCAGTGAGAGTTGACCGCTTATTTTTGTCGTACCACTCACTACAGAACAAAGTTTGTTTTGCGACTTTCAAGAGCTTTGCCGATAAGTTTTCAAACAGTTTAACCTACTAGTATGCACGTTCTGTTGAGCATTGATGTTACGCATAATGTAAAACTACACGAATAGTAGTTTGTCGTAATGCGATTGTTTTTTAGCTGTAAGCGTTTTTTTTTTGGCCGATCAGTTTAAATGTTCATCTGTCTAGTTGGTGTGTTGGGCATTATGAAATACTATGTAGTATTGTAAAGGATTTAATGGTATCAACTAAAGAAACGAAAAACAAAGATGCTGATATTCTGTATCGGAAAGTCCGACGAAGAACAACCGAAAAGAAATTTTAATTCAATGCTTCGACTGTTTTTTGTGGGCTCACTTTGCACCGGAGATGTGAAAGATTACGTCTGCAACTTTTACAAATAAACTCGCAGCAGAAGTGACTTGAACATAAGCTAAAAAAGGAAGTTTTTGTAGTTAAAAATAACTATTTTTAACAATAAAAACCACTTTTTTATGAATTATAATTGTTTTTTTATGAATTATAGTTAGTTTTACAACCATTAGATTTAAACCACCCATTCTTACTGATGACTTTAACCCTACAAGGCTCATTTTTTTTTCTGTGTCTGAAATAAATATATGTGATAATGTTAATGATAATTATTTGGAGAAAAGTATTTTAAAAAATAATAACCAAATATTTTACTAGACAATCACATTTTCATTACAGTTTTGCATGCTTTTTTTTTTTTTTTTTTTTTTTTTGAGATTTTAGTATTCAAATCATTTCTTGATAGCACGAACTCCAGCACACAGTCGTTTTTTTCCGGGTCAAAACTCTTTGCTAACTATTTCTTGTCAATTTTCTAAAATACACTGCTGGCCATCGTAAATGCAACACCCTGAAGGAAGCATGCAAATAATATGAAATTTACAACATGCATTAGCTGAGGTGAGATATGCAAATGATTAGAATTTCAGCGCAGACGCACATCAAGCGCGCCTGTGGCGCCACCTCAAAGCGCTATTTAAGGCTTGGAGATTTCGACGGTTTCAAGTACAGCAATTGTGTTTTTCTTGCTTTTTTTTCAAAAAAACGATAAATTATGCCTCGTAGGAAACAACGATCATCTTTTGATCAAGTATCCGAGTTTGACAGAGGAAGGATAGTGGCATACCGAGATTGTGGGTTATCTTTCAGGGAAATCGGTCGTCGTATTGGACGAAACCAAACAACTGTGATGCGGATATGTGATCGTTGGGTGCAGGAGGGTACGACGGACAGACGTGATCGACCGCATCGACCTCAGTGCACCACGTCACGTGATGACAGGCAGATTGTACGCATGGCAGTGACGGACCGCTCAGTCACATCACGAACCATATCACAGCAGATTCAGTCTGTAACGCATCATCCAGTGTCTGCGCGTACCATTCGACGTCGTTTACAGCAGAATGGTCTGTCCGCAAGACGTCCGTTGCTTTGTCTACCTCTGACGAGGAACCACAGACGTCTCCGCCGCCAATGGTGCGATGAAAGAAGGATGTGGACGACAGAATGGAATGAAATTCTCTTTACTGACGAGTCACGCTTCTGTATGCAACACCATGACGGTCGGATTCGAGTCTGGAGACACCGTGGAGAGAGGATGCTGAACAGCTGCATTATGCACCGTCACACTGGTCCTGCACCGGGTATTATGGTATGGGGCGGTATCGGATATCTCTCTCGCACTCCTCTAGTACGCATTGCCGGTACTTTAACCAGCCAGCGCTACATCTCCGAGGTGTTGGAGCCAGTTGTCCTTTCTTACCTTCAGGGCTTGCCAACAGCCATATTTCAGCAGGATAATGCACGGCCACACGTGGCACGCATTGTCCAAGGGTTCTTCGTCAATCACCAGATTGAATTGCTTCCCTGGCCGGCGCGCTCTCCGGATCTTTCGCCGATAGAAAACATGTGGTCCATGGTTGCTCAACGACTGACCCAGAGTTCATCCCCAGCTGTCACACCAGATCAACTTTGGCAACGTGTGGAAGCTGCTTGGTCTGCTGTACCCCAAGAACACATTCAAAGTCTCTTTGAATCAATGCCGAGGCGTGTGGCAGCTGTGATCTCCAACAACGGCGGCTACTCTGGGTACTGATTTTGGCAGGAACCACGCTTCATAGAATGCTGTAAATTTAATCATTTGTTACTTGGTCAACATGTTATCTACACAATAAATTTTGTTGTGATATCTCTTGTTTTTCTTGGTGTTGCAATTTGGGTGGCCAGCAGTGTAAATAAAACCATTACTGTTTAAATTTCAACAGACAAAAGATTACTGTTTACACTTCAATCAGTTTTGGCAATAATATGAACAGTCAGTACATCTACACGCAACAGCTTAGATTATATCATTGTTATCTATGCATAAATACTCTTAAAAACCGACAGATGTCTACACTAGTATTTTATAGACGTAGAGGGATAATTATAGTGGTTGTTCCACGTATGGTACCAGGTACCTTTTAGGGTTAAGACGCGTTTCGGGCCACGGCATCCCGGTGTGGAGAGGCCTCAATCTCGTAGCCGAAAGGTTGTGGGTTCGAACCTGGGACCAACCAAAGACCACCGTGTTAGCTTATGGCGACAGCAGCTAGTTAAAATACGTCGTGGTCGCAATCTCCTCCAAGTTCCCATACTAAACGATACCTCTGAGAGAGGGGGGGGGGTGGCAAAACTAAGCCTTGGAGTCTTCTGTTTGGTATTTGCTTCAAAATTAAGAAGCACCGATAAGGATTGGTAGTGCTGCCCTCTATTGGCTTCCAAATTAGGTAGAAATGAACTTTTCGGAAGTTTTGGGTAGAAACTAACACTCTGAGCAGATACTGCCGCTATCGATCTAATTTGGATTTGAAGTTGGTTCGAAGTAATGTAAAAGCAGAAGAGCCTAAGCCCCCATAATTAATGAAACAGGGTAGACAGACAGAACGTGCACTGTAGGATTAATCTGCATGTTAAGAGTTTAGTGAATAAGGCCTTTAGATATGTATGGTATTCCATAATAACTTCCTCTCCTCTATGTCTCATATACATTACGCAGGAATGACAATGGAGACACATTTGTGACTGATTTTGAAGTCTTGTAACTTCACTTGCATTAGAAGTCGATGGAAATCGTTAGAAGGAACCAGCATCGACTTTGAATATTGTCAGAGAAACTATTTACATATATGTAAAAAGGCGTTAAACTGGCACGGAGACGCATTTGTGTATTTGAAATGAGATCGTGTGAATTTGCTTGTACAACTGAGGAAAGAAAGAAAAGGTCCACCCACATCTATATTGGGCTGTCGCAGATCGTGCAGCAATGTTACATATCAGAATCGTTCCTGAATAATTTACTCTTGAAGTTGCGATTTATCAATAAAAAATGCAGAAAGGGCCATTTTTTGAATTTAGATATGCACCAACTTTGATTTTTTCAAATGGCAACACCTAATTATCACTCACTACAGTGGTCCTCAATCCCCGGTCCGTGGATCAAAATGGTACCGAGCCGCCCAAAGAACTTTAAATTATTTCCATGTTATTGACTGCGGTGTATTTCTTCGATTTTGTCAGGTTTGCGCCGGTTTATATCTTTGTAAAAGAAATATTCTTGTAACTGTTTTAAATTAGTCTATTGTTTATTCAACATTTCAAGATTATGAATTGAAACTACAGTCATTTAAAATCCCTATTGCCATTTCCGACATCCTATCTTTGTGAAGCGGGGTTTTCAGCACTAACAGCAACCCAAACAAACCAACGGAATAAACTGGACATAAAACAACGCACTTCGCGTGGCAATGTCCCCTATTACACCCAGATGGAACAGCTACGATGCAGAGAAACCAGCTCAGGTTCTCATTGATTTAGTTTCTATTGAGTTATAATGTTAAATCATTTTATATTCATTTTTAGTGTAACAGTATTTTATTTTAAATGTATGTTTAAATACAATTTAGTTAAAATTATTTAATTAAAGCAATCTAAAATACACTGCTCAAAACAATTAAAGGATATTGTAAGTTTTATATAAAATAAAGATATAAGCGAAATTTTTTTTGCCGAAATTGGAAGAAGAAAGTCACAATGCAAATTTTTCTGATTTTCAAACTGTGGAGTATGCTAATTTTGAGTTCGAAGTCAAAAACGTCGCTTCAGCGGCAGCGAATGAAATTGGACTTTCAACTGAATAAAAGACATTGAAGACAAGGATGATTGGCATTCAGTGACTGCTTTGTTTCGATGAGTACGATGTCTCAGCGAAGTCATTTAACCAATTGAGAAGCTAGGAGAGTTGTCGGTAGGTTAGAAGGGGGCCAAGCTCAAGCCGAAGTAGAGCAAGCCATTGGAGTGTCACAAAGTGTGATTTCCAGGATCTGGAACCGGTTTTTGGCGAGTGGAAGTGCAGGCCGAAGACCAGGGCAAGGTCTTAGACGGGCAACAACGGTTCGGACAGGCAACAACGGTGTTAACGGTTCGGAGACACCGGAATATGAACGCTACTCTTCTCCAACAACACCTTCGCTCAGCTACTGGCACCACGGTTTCAACTCAGACGGTCCGAAACCGGCTCCATGGTGTAGGTCTGTATGATCGCCGATCGATGGTATGTGTTAGACTAACATCAAGGCATCGCAGGGAGTGGGCAACAGAGCATGTGAACTGGAGGAAAAATGAATGGAGCAATGTTATTTTTTCTGACGAGTCCCGTTTTTCAGTTCATCCTGATAATAGGCGTATTTTCATCTGGAGGGACCGTGGCAGTAGGAATAATCCTGATTTCGTGCACGAAAGTGTCAGCTTTGGCGGTGGGGGAGTGTTGGTGTATGGTGGCATCTCCATTGACGGGCGCACAGACCTCTACATCATTCGAGATGGACCTCTGACTGGTCGCCGATATAGGGATGAGATCCTCAGACCTATTGTAGTCCCTTACGCTGCAGCAATCGGAGATGACTTCATTTTAATGGACGAAAACTGCAGGCCACATCGCGCTAACCTGGTGAAGGATTTCCTTTTCGAGGAAGGAATCGTACGAATGGAATGGCCAGCGTGTTCTCCAGACATGAGTCCAATAGAGCACATTTGGGACGATCTAGGAAGACGAGTTGCTGGTCGCCAACCACCCCCACAAACTCTCCAAGAACTGGAAAGAGCTCTTCTGGAAGAGTGGGACAGAATACCCCAACTCGCAATTAATAGCCTCATTGACTCCATGCCTCAAAGGTGTTCAACGTTGCTGGCCGTCAGTGGAAACCATACCCCCTACTGAAAATGATTTCCTTTGAAGGAATCACCTTTTCTTATTCTTTTTTTCTCATATGTAAAAATTGTGTTTTGTTCCTTTTCTACACAAATGAGCAATAAAATGCATTTTTTCTGCCAAACATGTGTAATTTATTCTCATATAACCTACTACGTCTGTCGACCATGTATCAATCAGCTAAAAAGTTTCCCAGCCACAAGATCCACCTAAAACCGCAATATCCTTTGTTTTGAGCAGTGTATAAAAAATCACCCTCCCCCCTTCCTCAACGGGCCTTGGTGAAATTATTGAATGTTGACCGGTGTGCGGCGATAAAAATGTTGGGGAACACTGACTCACTATAGTTCATAAATTTAGCCAAATTTAACCCAGAATACTAATTTGCAACGAAAATGCATGAATTGTGAGCTACTAGAGCTGTTCCATGGTCCCATTAAAGCTTCTTCAAATTTGGTAGCACTTCGATCGATAGTGTTACTAGTTTCTGGGTTGTTCTGCCCTTCAAGGGTTAAATATAGTTTAAAATTCGTATTCTAAGAGTAAAATAATTAAATTTCGTATTTTGTTGCATAAAAATCGGTTAACTAGAACGCGAGACAGGCAGTTTTGGGCGTCCCCATTTTTTAACATATGGTTGTATGGAATTCTCGAGAAGTATTGGAGCTATCACTTACACGCTTAATTCTATTGATTAAAACTAACTAATATTGATTAAATTTCTTATCGGCTGATTTATATCATTTTTACGATAAAAAATACTCATTAAAGGCAATAATTTATAATCTCCTCCATTCTCCTCAATGCTCAGGATTCGCTAGATTCTATTATACTCCATTTTTCACTAAAATCTTGTCTATTTGAGAATTCTGTCTCTCCCCACGAAAGATGCGCAGTAAGATATCCTATTACTATCACGTGACCAACGCTCTTCAACGGAAAACGGTACATAGTCAGAACGCGGGAAGCGGGAATCGTGACTTGCGGCGAGAATCGAAGAGCAAACATGTCGTTATCAAAATACGAATTAAAAGAGTTCTAAAGAGGATACCCGATGATACTTTAGAATGAATGTATTCGCTGGTGATAATTTTATTTTATATCCGAATACCAAATGCTTCTTTTTCATATTCAGAGTTGTGAAATAAATTCAACCAAAATGTGGAGAGGATGCTTTCGGTAAAAATTTTGTTTTAATGGACATAGTTTCTTACGATTGGATTATAAAAATCTCGTCGCTCTTGTAACACATATGAAGTTATATCTTCAGTTAAGTGAGTAAGTACTATTTTACCTTTTTCATGTAAATAAATTGGGTTGCTGCTTTAATTAAATCTCACAGTTGGTTTAACCATGATTGCATTTGTGTATTCTGACTGTACTGTGAATGCGTTTTATAACTAGAGACTATAGTGAAATTATAATCTATTTATTAAAAAAATACTTTTTTTATAGTGTATTAAGATGTATGTAATGTATTTGCCTTGACTTAAAATTTATTTTCTCGGGCTTATAATCATAGATTACAGCTCTGATAATAAAAAATGAAGAAAACGAATCATTCAATATATTAATCAAAAACAGCAAATTTTCATAAGACACCCTTTTTCTAGCTAAAAATAATAATCTTAATTGAGTACAGATATATTAATTAAAAAAGGACTGATTTTGTAAAAACGTTCATTCTATAGCTTAAATTAATAATCATAATTGAGTACAGTTATATTAATCAAAAACGGACAGACACTCCTCATTTTTGATTATTATTTAGCCTAAATGGAGCTGTTGTATAATGCTCAAAATTGAGAATTTTTCGCTCCATTGATTTTTGTCGATTAATGGAGCAAATTTTACTCAATCGGGAGATTGGCTGTTTGAAGTCAATAATTGAGTAAAAATATACTCCGTTTGATTATTATTTTACTCAATAGATTTAAGCGTGTAGCTTAGTTATATGAATGATTTACTTCATTAATATGTTCTGTAAAGAGAGGGATGGGACACTTAACTCCATGATGCACAAAATATTTTTTTTATCCACAAACACCAAATTATTTATATTTACGAAACAAATAACGCCATTGAAAATGAGAAAATAATAATAATATTACTTTTTTTTTTGTAATAACCGATACTGTGGTAAAATGGTTAAATAACAATTGATTGTCAAACTATACTAACAAGTAATAACTTAGAAAAAGTTTGAATGTGTTGTTTGTTTTACAGACCACTACGCTTTAAAGAGTTAAGGAGGACAAATGATGAGAAAAAATGAAATTTTATGTTCCCACAAGAAACTGACTGTTCCACCAGAGAAGATATTACCGAAAAACTACCAACGGCTGTTCGTGGAACAGCACACAGGCATATTTTTCATTTGATTTGGACAATGTGTTAGATAAATACGTATTATAATATGCAATAAACTTTGGAAACATAAATTTCACACTGTCATTTTTTTCGGAATATTTATCAAAATTCTGCACATAGTATTTCCACTTTTAAAAACTTGTCCCATCCCTCCTTCCAATAGGCAGGGATGGTATATTTTTCTTGCTATTTTAATTTGCCTATACAGGGTGTCCCATAATGATTGGGACAAACTTTAATGAGAGGTAGGGCACACAATAAGGAATGACAATCACATAGCAATATGGGGTCAAGAACGCCGTTTTAACTCACCTGGTAATAATCATTTTGTGAAAGGAGAAGTAGTGTTTGTCTAATTACTTAACCAAATTTCATGGACAATGAGCTTGTCACCAAAAGTTTCATCAATGAAATGAAATAAAATTTTTAAACTATTAATTTTAGTCACGTCTTTTCTGTGAAAGATACATTAGTTTTTGGCGAACAGTGGTCGGAATTTTCACTATTATTTAAATATTGGTTCCAAAATGATTATTATAAGATTCATGAAGACGGCGTTTCCTAACCCACATTGCTATGTGATTCTGAATTCTTCTTACCTGCCCCATTTCCGATTAAAATTTGTCCCAGATATTATGAAACACCTGTTCATTTTTTAAGTATGTTAAAATGTTTGAAGATTTTATTTCAAAACGTTTAAAGTTGTTCAAGTGGGAAATAATTTGTGAGAAATGCTTTTTTTAATATTCCATTCCTCCTGACTTTCCCTTATAATATACAATTTTGGAAACTGTAATTATGTCTAAATGCATATATAATCTAAAAATGTGTCACTCTTATAAAGATAAAAAACTGCTGGCATTAGCCACTTTTCAGAGGATATCGGAAGAAAACAAAATATTTCTGACGATCGCGTTTCAGGGGTTGTACAGAAAATATAAAATAACGCCGTATGCAAATTTTAAAACTGTCACTTTTTAAAAATTAACTGAAGGAATTTTTTCCTAAAGTAGTTCTATGCCTCATTTTGATTTTTTTTTTCAATTTACGCTGACCACTTATCTCTAAGAGATAAAGTATTAAAGGGCGCTTCCATCTTTTTGACACACTCTGTATATAAACTCAATCATTTGCTTTGAAATTGGAGGAATTCCATTTTATATTATTTTGAATTGCTCATTCAATTTCATTAACTACATTAATTCATATTGACTAAATGATGAAAGTTTTGAAGGAATTATTGGGAAAACTTTTCGGGAACTGCATATAGATTTAAAAAAAATTATAGCAGATTGCATTAATTACTTTCCGAACATGTACCATGTAAGGAAAGTATTGTAATCATGAAAAAATTCGACTTCGAGATTTTGGTGTATCTACACCTTTCGAGGTCTTCTGAATTCATTTATGCTATTTTTGCGAGATTTTGTGTGTGTGTGTGTATATGTGTGTTTGTATGTAAATGAGTGAGTGAGCACGATAGCTCCTAAACGAGGCATTCGATTGTTCTCAAATTGGGTATATATGTTATAAACCACCATCGTAAGACCGGTATTGATTAAGTGTGTAGGACTTAAAGTTTTTCTACAGGGCTACGACAATGATTTCTTTTACATTATGGCATATGGGGAGAAATTCTCGAAAGTGCGCTATCGTTTAAACGGCGAATTCGATTGAGCTTCAATTGTATATATGTTTGAATTATTCATCGATTAATATTTATTTAAAAGCTTGCTAATGATCTTAATCGTGAGTGTTCGGAAAGTCGAGTGGAGTCTCTCCAGATTTATTTTTTTTAATCTTTAAGTACCATTTGGTCAAACATGGACTCATTTTCACAGAAAAAAAAACTTAACTTATACTTTACATGAATGTTGCTAATGTTTTGAGTATATATAAAATATTCTGAAGTAATAAGTACTTTAATCTTAATGAATACAACCATCATAAAAAAAATATTACGTAAACATGCTATGAAGTAAAATTTATTTTAGTTACATAACTGGTTAACATATTGCATATTACACCTATGGATATAAAGACGCATTAAAGAGTGTTGGTATTCGTTGATTTTGACATAGAACTAGAATATTTCACTCTTTTCGTTGGTCTGGAATGTCCACATAATTTCATTTTTCATTGAATGACCAGTCGGGCGTGACGGGATTATTTTCAAGCATGCATGTTTAAACGCTGTTTCCTCCGATCGGCCTAGCATATATAAAGGTACAAGGAAAGGATAGCAAATTACATTGCTTTGACTGTCCAAACCAGCAATACAAAATGATTTCTCAGGTAAGACTTTGAGATATACTAATCACTGATTTTAAAAAACAATGGATATAAATATTAAAACAACGAAAAAAAGGCCAGCTTTTTGTACTAACATTGTGGATAAAATCAGAATTAACATTAGTTTTAAGTATGTTTTCTAAGATTGAAAATGAAATCTTTGCAACACGAATTATAGAAATAACGGCTACGTAGGATGGAATTTACGATGCATTAAAATATTTTAAATGATGCATTAAAATATTTTTAATGTTATACACTCGAAGTATTTTTAAAGCCTATACTTTCAACATGCAATCTTAAAGGAAAGGACGATTTTATTTGTATCTTAGATTTAAAGTCTTTCATTTGAATAACGAATAAAACATTCATAGAAAATTGTTTTTTTTTTAAACAATTAACGCTTGTTCCACAACTTCGCTTGTTTGAAAAATTAACGCTTGTTATAAGTTTTAAATACTTTGTTAAAATATTTCCAAAGAATTTGCAGCATGACCGTCTTTGTAAACAAGTCATGCTGCAAATTATTAATGATATGTTAAAAATAATTTTTTGTTCCCTCAAATTATAGTCAACATCCTTTTAAAAATATAATGAACAAAGCAAAGTTTTACATAAAGTTAAGAAATCTAATTTTCATTTTTCGATACCGTTGGTAGGATATATAGCGATTAAAGCATTCAAACATTTGTACAGTTATATATTACTTTTAAATATCATCATATTTTTAAAATTCACAAAGACCATTTATCCTTCTTACACAAAACGTCAATTGGATATATAAATGCTGCATAACAACTTCAAAATTATGTTATGTATAATTGTTTTGATAAAATGGAATTCATTAATCATGTTTTTTTCTTATTTTATTTTAAACATGCGTTGTTTTACTAAAGTATATTTCTATTTACTTTATCCAGGTTGTCATCTTAGCTGCTGTTGCGTCTTTCGCTACTGCCAGTTTCCTGGTAAGTGGAATGGTTATAATAATTTATTTAACAATATATTTTATCAATCATGACTCCATTACCGATTATTTCACACAAATTTTTCATTTTAAATATGTACTCTAATTAAAGACTCTAATCACAGAAGGCTTTATAACTGTAATACACACATATACATATAAGTTTCTGCTGATTATGACAATATACGACAGAAATTATCAATAACAAAAAAATTCATTTTAAGAAAACTATTATTAGACGAGTGAAATCTCAGTTGTCAATTAAAATCTTCAAAATCGTGCAAAAACTGCCTGACACTATTGTACTAAAAGCAATTCTTTTCGCAGGTTAACGTAAAATGAATGAATTAACTGTTTGAAGGTGATAACCAAAGCCATGATAATTTCATATTTTACTCTTTTATTTTTTTCACAATCGATATTTAGAATACTGTGATTTTAAGAAAAATAATCTATTACTAAAACTTAGGGTATTAAATAATTTATAACTTTTGTTAATCATAACTGAATGCCTCTAACTGTTTCTTAAAAACGATTAAAAGTAATGCAGGGGAATCAGTGTCACTATCATTGTTTTCTTTATCACATCAGCATTTATCATGAGTCTTGAAGGTTGTTACAAAAAGTTTGCATTTTACTGGCAAAATACGCTGGTCAAAACAAATATTTTTAAAAAGGATTTGAAATAACCAAATAGTACACCAAAAGCGACACATAACATTCTATCATCTGAAATTATTCTGAATATGTCGTCGATTAAAACACACAACCATTCAATACAGATAACCAAATCTAATTCTTCAGATAGAATGTTAATAATTCCAAAACTAAAAATTTTATAATTTTTTCCATACATACGCCTAATCTATACTCTGATTTTTGCTGAACGCTCTAAAGACGCGTTTAACCTTCTGAAAAGGAACTAACTGAAAAGAACAACTCTAATTGCTTTTAAATATTTTACCGGAATAAAAGAACTTTAAACCATAAGCGCATTTCCAGAAATACTATACCAATACATAAAATTCTAATATCATTCATGTTCGAAATTAATCCTCTGTGTTTTCTCAACAGCCTGTCGTCCACCATGCCCCACAGCCGTACAAGTTCGGGTATGATATCAAGGACCACCATGGCGAGCAGTACAGAGAGGAGGAAGGCAACGGCGGCCACGCAGTGAGGGGAAGCTACGGATTCACGGACGCCAGGGGAATCAAGAGGCAGGTCAACTACGTCGCCGACCACGCAGGGTTCAGGGCACAGGTCAACACCAACGAGCCCGGAACCGCCAACCAGAACCCGGCCGCCGTGCAGGTCAACACCGCCGCACCCTACGCCCTGGGAGGCATTGGACACGGAGTCGGAGTCCTGGGTCACGGAGTCGTCGCTCCAGTTCTCGGACACGGAGTCGGACTTGCCGGACACGGTCTCGGAGTCGCCGGGCTCGGATATGGTCTGGGAGGACTCGGATATGGCATGGGAGGACTCGGATATGGTCTTGGAGGACTTGGCTATGCCAGATACGGATTTTAAATTGTCCTCGCCCTGCGTAGTCTTCGATCCTGCTTTCATTTTCTTTGCAGAAACTTCCGTTCCCTTTAAATCTGTTCTTGGGCATTCTCTCTTCTTCCTGTATATATACTTCTACTGCATGCCATAACTTCTAAATCATTGTATTCTCTCTCTAAGTACGGTGTTCTCCATCAACTTCTCATCCTCTCCGATTCCTTTCCTCAACACGTGGTACAATCTCTCAGAATCTTTTCTTCAGTAAGCTGTGATTGTTGTCTATTTGATGTTATGTATCTTTTTGCAAAATAAATATTCGTTGAATAGAATGATCTGCTTTGTCTTTTTAATTGTGTGCAACGAACACAGTATGATTTACATTTTTTGTTGTCTGAGTTTATGGTACCTTAAAAGTTTAAGTTTTCGAGAACTTTTAACGTAACTATACGTAATAGAGCAATGTTAGGTGATATATTTCATACAGTTAATGAAAGGTATTAAACAATAATTTTTCCTTGACGAATTACAGGTAGGCATCACTCATGTTCGGAATGACACGTTATTAAACACTAAAAATAATATTTGGATGATGATGAAGACCCACACAGTGTTGTCTAAAAGTTTTCAATCCTCATGAGCTTCGCAGTGTTCAGCCGCACTGGAAAAAAAAATGGGTTGGCGATTAGAGTAATAATTTAAATAATAATTGTTTTAAGAATGAATGCCAGCTATGTGATCAGCGCCAACTGACATCTCATGTCCTACTCCTGAAGTTTAAAAATAGCCCCTTTTAGTTCATACTTCACATTGTAGCTGAAAACATATTCATATAGATACTATGTCGCAAAAATAATTCCTGTCTGAATGTAAGTAATTGCCTCTAAAAATAACAGTACTTACTATTGAGCAGCTAAATTTCTATCTTCCACACACTTCCGCAAAATGAAAACATAAAATAATGACTGAAGAAAGCTAATACTTAGTTCTGCCAATAAATATTTGTACGCGCACTGAACTTATAATAAATTATAATAAGATCAATTACTTTTAATATGAATTTTGCTAAATATTAGAAACTAGGGGGCCAAGGCCTCTAGAATCGCTAAACTAGCTTTTCTTATGAGGCATTCAGCCCCTGATAAGGCTCATTTGTAAAGAACTCATAATTTCCACAGAAAATGCCCAAAGACTGGATCAGGTAGAATGTTACCGAGCTACACATTGCTTGGTTCTTGCATGTTCCATGTGTAAACGCTATTTTTATTATCAAACATATACAACTCCAGCATAGTTTTTGTTAATTACAATACAAATTCAGAAATAGCAACGAATAAGTAATGGAATTTAAAAATGATTAGAAAAGAAAATGCGTTAAATAGAATGGTTTTAAAAAAATATAGTACGGTAATTGTATGTTATGTAGTACGTTTTGTGAAATAAATGTTTTGTTTTGTCTAAAAACGTTGACGTTATTGTGTCGGGTCTAACACCTGGAACATAAAAATTTAAACTTCACACTATTTTTAATAGTGTAAAATCTGTGGAACACCTTTGCTATCCGTGTTTTTTTTTCATAATTTGGCGACTTACGTATACGTATAGTTAATAATTATCTCTAAGAAAACAGTACATCATATGTTTTCTTTGATAAATACTACAGAACAGCTAGCATCTTGCTACTAATGGCGACTTTTAATTATTTGGCGATTTACACATGCTCATAACCGGTAATCATTGCGCATGTAAGGTTGCCATGAAAACAGTTCTTCATACATTCATATACATAATCCTTTGCAGATTGGCTTATTTAGCACCGCGAAATATATCATCTCACCGCGCTGGTAAATATCCAAGCTGTACTAAAGCTGCTATAATGACATGGTTAATGCCGCCAAATATTTCTACGGATGGCAAATACCCAACCTGAGGCATATCGGCATTACTATAATCTGCATTTGAATTATTTTTCATTTTAAAAATACTGTGTGCTAACATTTTTCAAAGCACGCAGTATTTAGAATCACACTGCTGTGAGAGATAGCCTTTTTCCAGATCCTACCAGAAAAAATTATTTTAAAAAAAGTTACTAATGGAGTATAACATGGAATAGTCGGGTACTATGGAATAGGTAGTTTAAACCGTTTAAAAAACTCACTGTACTTCATAAAAGTTATTTTTAACTATGAACTATATTTTTAAGAGTAAGCTAAAGTCATTTCTGGTTCGAGTCTATTCAGATAAGTCGCAGATATAATCTTCTTCCTCTGCTCTGGTACACACAAGGTAAGCCCGCAGAGAAAATCTGAAGTATTGAATCCAAATTTTACCTCGTTGATCTTTGAAGAATTTTCCGTTACTGAAGATACATTCAGTGTGTTCGTTTTCTAGTTCTTTAGTTAACGGAATAAAATCCATCACACTATTACCTAGTATTCCATAATACCTGGCACAAAATCTAGGAAAATGAACTTTTAAACTGATGGTCAAAACAGTGTTAGCTACAAAACGAAAACAGTGCAACAAACTACAATGCTTTTAGTGTACTTTATGCATAACATCGATGTTCAAATCAAGTGTATACTAGTAGTTTAAAAAGTTTGAAAACGTATCTGCAAAAACTCTTGAAAATCACAAAACACACTTTGTTCTGTAGAGAGTGGTACATCAACAACAAGGGGTCAACTCTTACTGGATTGTGACACGTTAACCTTTCTTGAATAGTTCGTGTTATTCCCATGTGACAACAGCACCTAACAGAGCCGAAACCTCGGTATTCCATATTTCCCGATCATTCCATAATGCAATCCTCTCCTCTATGTAAAAGGACATTAAAACGTCACAGATACTCATTTCTGGGTTTGAAATGAGATCTAATGAATTTGCTTGTACAATTGAGGAAAGAAGAATAAGTTTCACCCACAGCTGTACTGGACAGTCGCTCGTCGTACAGCATTGTTACATATGCAAATCGTTTATGAATACCGTACGCTTGAAGTTGTTATCGATTTTTAAAAAATGCAGAAAGGGCCTATTTTAGTAACTATATACCTCTCGCCCCCTTTATTGAAAATTGTCCGAAAAATGTGTCCCGAGAATGCGACATAAAAGTATGCGACATATACGTATATATATATATTGAGTATTTTACATATATATATTTAAATACTATTAGTTCACAACAGCTTTAATCTATTGTTACAATATTTCGCAAGCTGTAGAATATGCATCACATGTATTTTCTATAAATAGGTACAATCATAAAAATTTCAACAGCTTGAGAAAATTGTTGAGTATTGAATTATTTATTTTTTTGTTGTGCAATGTCTTATCCTTCTGAATTCTGTATCCCTCAATAAACATTTATCTACTTAACTGTAATTGTGCTCGCGCACGCATTCTTTTTACTTCTTCTATACTTTTTTCCTTCTCGCTGTTACCTTGATATGTGATGTGCCTGTTTCTTCCGTTCTAATTTAATAAACTAAATGTTATGTGAAAATCCCACGCTTACTCTGTTTGTGCCATAACTCTTCTAACATTTCTAAAAGGTTATGGACGCCAGATGGGTTAATTTATTTATTTGCTGATTTGTAACGTTCGCTTTAAGGCTGCGTCATTCATCCTCAAAGTGGCGACTTGAACTTGGCGATTTGAAACGCTGAATAAAGATATTTACGAAACATGGAAACATAAAATGGAATAAGTCCACGAGTCCATGGAAACATACATGGACTCATAAAATTAAGGGCACATCAGGAATAACTTGTAAAAGGTGTAAACGCATCGGGCACTGGGATAGCGAATGTGAAAGTGGAAAAAAGAATAATTTTAAACATAAGCCTAACAGCCTGGGATTCTTATCCACTCTGGATGACTCACCAATTGGGTTACCAGGCGGAATACAGCAACCCTGCTCGCCTAAAGCTCTCTCAACAATACCAAATAACGAAAAGCACAATTTTTGGTGTGTTAAGATAGAACTAAAAATTACATAACTTACTTCAGTTATCACCGACCCACGTTTGCAATTGCAAGGAAAGATCGGGAAATCCTCTTTCTTCCAGTCGATGAAATAAATGGAAAGGAAGAATAAAAGAAAAAGAAAAAGGGGTAAGAGACAAAATGACATCTTCAATTAATATCGTTTTAATATGGCAATAATGAAACTAAAAAATTAGGGGGGTTCAGGGGGGGTCTCCCCTGAAGTGTTTCGAACAGCCGAGTTATTTGTATTTAAATATGTGCCAACTTTATTTTTTTTTCAAATGGCAACGCCTAATTCTCACTCCCAACAATGCTCCCCGACCCCCGGTCTGTGTATCAAATGGTACAGGGCCGCCCAAAGAACTTTTAATTATTCTTTTCATTTTATTGACTGCGGTGTATTTCTTCAACTTTGTCAGGTTTGTGCCGGTTAATATCTTTGTAACATAAAAATTCTTGTAACTGTTTTAAATTAGTCTACTATTTATTAAACATTTGAAGATTCCGAATTGAAATTGCAGTCTCTTAATTCCCTGTTGCCATTTCCGATAGCCTATCTTTGTGAAGCGGTGTTTTCTGCACTGACAGCAGCCAAAACAAGCTAACGGAATAAAGTGGACAGAAGCAACACACTTCGGGTGGCAGTGATCCCCTATTACCCCTAGATGGAACAACCAAGTTGCAGAGAAACCAGCTGAGGGTTCTCATTGATTTAGTTTATACTGAGTTATAATATTAAATCATTTTAATTCAGTTTTAGTTTAACTGTATTTTATGTTAAAGGTATGTTTAAATACAACATACTTAACCAATACATAACACACTTACAATGCACAACATACTTAACAATTTACTTAACCCATTTATGCCTAGTGTCCCTTTTTGGGGACGGCATTTTCGCTATCAGTCGAAAACGTTATTTATTTTTCCTAGCCCTTATTTACGAGTATTGAACCTCGACTCCACATACTATTTTAACAGGATCAATTAGGATGTTGACATTTCAATTTTTATGCATTAAAATTTTAAAAGAAATTATCCCTTGTTCAAGAAAATGACATCAGAAATTTATCTATCGCTGCTGGAATTAGCAAAAATATCTGGGCGCAAATGGCTTAAAATTATTTAATCAAAACCATCTAAAATATAAATAATCACCCCCCCCTTTCCTCAACGGGCCTTGATAAAATTATTAAATGTTGACCGGTCCGCGGCGATTAAAAAGTTGGGGAACACTGACTTCACTTTAGTTCATACATTTAGCAAAATTTAACCCAGGATATCCATTTTCAATGAAGAATGGATGAATTTTGATCTACTACAGCTCTTCCATGGTCCCATTAAAGTTTTCTCCGAATTTGGTGGCATTTCGATCCATAGTGTTACGAGTTTATGGGCTGTTCCGTCCTTCAAGGGATAAATATAGTTTAAAATTCGTATTCTACGAGTCCAATAATTATGCCTATTTTTAGCTCACTACAGGGTAAAGAATGGAGGGGGAGGGCAGTGGGAGGGATGGAGCATCATCAATTATGCCTACAGGAAACTTTGTTTCATTTTCTGATTTTTACACCAGGTTTAGCTGCCATAGCATCATAGTTCTTGGATATAAATCATTCCAGTTAAAATTGTCTGTGAGTTTATGTGACCCCTCCCCCCCCCCCCTCAAAAAAAACCCAAAAAAAAACAAGAAAGATAAATCATGCCAGACGCATTGATTATAAAACACTTTCCAACACATCAATATTTTTGCACCAAATTGGCAATGTATTTTCCTTAAATCTGGGGAGATTTGGAAGATAAGATAATGTTGTATTATCACTATATGTGCAATTTTATGAGACCTTGTAAAAGAGATTTAAAAAATAATCCATCGTTTAACTGAAGCATTTAAAAATTTATACTTATTGTCTCGTGCTAGAAATGCATTAGTGTCTCTCAAATGCCACAGATTGTAATGTATTGGAATTCTTTTGAGTGTTCTTGTAGAAGAACTATTAATAATACAGACACTATTTTCAATGGAGAGCGTGACTTTGAGAGCCTTAATATTATATATGCCAACATTGTTTTCTTTCAAAAAACCGAATCGCTAAAGTACGTTTTCAAAAATGACTGCCCATACAGTACGATGTATTTGATTTTTTTTCTCCTACAAAAGAACTGTAAATGCTACTTACACTATTTTCAATAGGGTACATGGTACTGTAGATAGAAAAAAAATTTGCTCATATCGGTGTATATTTATGACAGTTAGAACACTGCACGTGTGAAGAATAGAATGGGCAAACACACTGAAATCATTCAAACTTGTTGGTAAGTTAAAAATATAAATATTCATTTTATATAACATAACGGTATTGGATGAACACGGAGAACCAGAAACTTAATCTTTTAAGGGTTAGCATTCTCAAATTCATTTTCCAAGCGTTAAAATATCAATTTTCGCAATTTTGTTCCGTGTAAATCCGTTAACCCGTTTAGGGTTCTTAAACATTAACCAATTTCCGTCGGTCGGAGAAACTCCACTTACGTAACGTTCCTCTCACTCCAACGCAGATAGCCCTTGGCCATTCCTTAACAAAGCACAATGCACTAAATCGGTTGATTTACAGTGCCAGTAACGAATTTTCAAAATTCCCAATGAAATCGTCATAGCTTAACATGCACAAAACCTTGTTTTACCCACAAACACAAAATTATTTATATTTACAAGGCAAATAATGCCATTGAAAATGAGAAATTAATGTTTTTTTTAGTAATGGCTTGGAAAAAGTTTGAATGTGTGGTACATTCTTTAAACCACAATGCTCTAAAGGAGAGAAAATGATGAGGGAAAATGAAATTTTATCTTCCCACATGAAACTGAAAACTGCCAAGACTGTTGGTGGAACTGGTCGTACACAGGCATATTTTCTGTTTTATTCGAACAATATGTTAGATAAATACGTATTTTAATGGGCAATGAACTTTAGGAACATAAATTTTACACTGTCATTTTTTTCGGAATATTATGAAAATTCTGCACATAGTATTTCAACTTTTAAAAACATGTCCTCCGAAAGGCAGGGATGGGACATTTTTCTTACTATTTTACTATGACTACACAAGGTGTTCCATAATGATTGGGACAAACTTTAAGGAGAGGTAGGACACACAATAAGAATGGCAATCCCATAGCAAAATGGGGTCAAAAACGCCGTTCTAACTCACCCGGTAATAATCATTTTGGGAAAGGAGCAGTAGTGTTTGTTTAATTTCTTAACCAAGTTTCATGGACAATGAGCTTCTTTTCAAAACTTTAATCAATTAAATGAAATTAATATTAACCAGTTAATTTTAGTGACGTGTTCTTTGTGAAAGACACATTAGTTTTAGACGAACAAGGGTCAGAATGTTCACTATTATTTAAGCACTGGTTACCAAATGATTATTAAAAGCTACATAAACAAGACGTTTGTGACACTACATTGCTATGTGACTCTGAATTCTTAATAACTGCCGTACCGCCTCTTAAAAATTGTCCCAACAATTTTCGAAAAATCTGTATATTTTTAAGCATGTAAAATTGTTTGAAGATGTTATTTTGAAACTTTTAAAGTGATACAAGTAGAAAATAACTTGTGAGAAGCAATTTTTGTTGTTGTTGTTGTTAAAAATGTCTCGTTCCTCCTGACTATTCCTTAAATTGCCCATTTTTTTCTTTAAATATACAAGTTTGCAAATCTAATTATATTTAAATCTATATAATCCAAAAAATGCCACACATATGAAGATAAATATATGCTGACATAAGCCACTTTTCAGAAGCTATCGAAAGAAAAAAAAATACTTCGGACAATTGCGATTCAGGGGTCGTACAGAAATTATGAAATAAAATAATATTTTGCACTCTAAAAATAAACGTTAAAATTCAAATTCCTGTGTATAATTCCTTACCAGCTTTTCTGAAAGATATCTCCGAGATGTTCTATGATAAAAGGTTTAAATGTTGTATATTACTTCATTAGTGTTTGTTGCTGTTTGAACATTTTTTTCAATTCCCACTGCCCACCTATCTCTAATGGATCAAAAATTAAAAATCGATACCGTCTGTTCGGGACACCCTATATGTTGCGATACGAAAAAAGTGGACTGTAAGGCGAATGATCAACAATTAATTTCTTTATTCTGTGACTATTTAAAATTAAATGAGTCAAGAGGGTACAACGATGCCGTGCTTACGGCTTACAAAACGAGACGACTACTTGCGACTGGCGAAAATCACAGCTACCACCCAGAACCCATCGATAGGGTTGCCAGGATCGAGTTGGCGACAAGATACAATTATGAATGAAGGAATACAAGCAATAACATTTCTCCCCCGCCTTGCAACGACGGAGGCGTTCAAATTAAAGATACAGGTTAAATAATCAAATAACAATCAAAATTGGTAAATGAGATTAAATGCCATCACAATGATATTAAATAAAAATACAAATATTTTCAGTTTTCAAAAGGAATAAAGTGAAGAAAAAAAAACATACATACATATTCAAATTTTAAAATACCTTCAAATAGACCATAAGAAGTAAACGTAGCTTCTACACCTGTATGGAAATATAAGGTATGAAAATAATTAATTACAACATAAGTAAAATGATGGTGAGAAGGAAGCAATATTGGGTGCCTTTGCGAAACAGGCAAGTTAGAGTTTTTCAGTTGTCCTCCAACGCGGAGGATATCATTACTATCTAAGAAAGGGTTTAAACTTAAAAGTTTACTAGATTTTGGAATCGGAGTCCCTTTGCTTAAGCACTGTATTTCATTAGCAAAGTTAGTTCCTTGAATGTTTTTCACTATTGTCCACAAGGATTGACTAAGTTCATAACTCTTAAGGCATCCAGTCTCTCGTTGTAAAGGGTTTCTTGCGTTGTTTACAAATCTTTTGCACCAAGCAAGCACTCTCTGTAATTTGGTGTACGAAGAACAGCTACTGATAAGATCTAGTGGTTCGACTGTCTCCAGCAGCCCACACATTTCACTGGTTGGCGTTTCTTTTATTTCTCGCGAAAAGAGGTCATTGTTCTCAATTGAAGTAGGGTTAGAGAATTCACTTATTTCGACTTGACGTAGAAATGGCGGCCCAAGCCACCACAGATCGCATTCCTGAATTTTGTCAGGATTTACGCCTCTCGAAAGGATATCGGCTGGATTTTCCTTGGAGCTGACGTGGCGCCAGCATTCAATTTTGGTAAGCGCTTGAATGATACTCACACGATTTCTAACGAATGGCTTGAGATGAGAAGGTGGCCTCTTAATCCACGCTAACACTATGCTGCTGTCAGACCAAAAGTAAATGTCATCAATTTGGATTTTTATGGCTTGCAGAGATCTTTTAACCAATTTGGAAAGAAGAACTGCAGCGTTCAGCTCTAACCGAGGAATGGTGATTGTCCTTAGAGGAGCAACTTTAGATTTAGAGCACAACAGATTAACAATGATCTGCCCATTTGCGTCAACACAACGAATGTAGATTACGGCTCCGAAAGCCTTCTCTGAAGAATCTGCAAAGCCATGAATTTCTGTTCGAATGGAATGATGTTGAAGACAATAACGAGGAATAACCAAAAGGTTTATAGATGACAGAGCGGTAACAAAGGAATTCCACTCAGATTTTAAGTTTGGAGGCAAGCAATCATTCCAGTCTAAGTTTAACTGCCACAGAGTTTGCATTAGAATTTTAGCCCTTGCTATTATGGGCCCTAATAGCCCGAGTGGATCGAACAATTTCGCAATTGTGGAGAGCACAGTTCTTTTGGTGAATTCACAATTATTTCCTCCTTCATCCTTAGTAGATACCTTGAAAGAGAAGGAATCTGTCTGTGGCTTCCATAAAAGCCCGAGTGTCTTCGTCTCATTTTGATTGGAAAAAGATAAGTCTTTATCTTCATTTAATTCATCTGGCAATAGGTAAGGATTACTAGCTGCCCATTTATGCAATTGCATGCAAGCACCTTGTAACAGTGAGACAAGCTGAGCTTGGAGTTTCTTCCCTAATTCCAGATCATCGCTGCCTGTTAAGATCTCGTTCATATACACGTCTGAAAGCAAAACTTCAGCAGCTAATGGATAATCCTTGCCATCGTCTATTGCAAGTTGTTTCAACGACCTAGTGGCTAGATACGGAGCGCTACTAGTACCATAGGTTACGGTGGTTAATTTATATTTCTTCACTGGATCTTCAAAATTATGTTTCCAAACGATTCGTAGCAAATCGCGCTGAGATTCATCTATAGCAACCATCCTAAACATTTTCCTTATGTCTGCAGTTAACGCGTACTTGTGGATTCTGAATCGAAGTAAAATTGAAAATAAGTCTTCTTGTATTATACCACCATTCATTTGCAATGAATTTAGAGATTCACCAGTGGAAGTAACAGACGAAGCATTAAAAACTACGCGAAGTGGAGTTGTACTATTAGTAGGGCGATAAACACCGTGGTGTGGTAGATAATACGTCACCGCTGGCTCTTCTTCTTCAACTATCTCTACCATGTGACCCATTGTTTGGTATTCTCGAATAAAATTACGATATAAAATCAGCATTTCCGGATTTTTGACTAACCTTTTCCATAAGGCCTCGAGTCTATTCAAAGCTGTCTGTTTGGAGTCCCCTAAACAACTGGGATCCTTAGCTAAAGGCATCTGTACTATAAAGCGACCAGATTCATCCCTTTTGAAGGTATTTAAGAAATGCTGTTCACAAATTCGTTCTTCTTCAGATTTAACGACCGGATTTTCCACGTCCGTTAAATTTTCTATTTCCCAAAATAATCTAATATTTTTGTCTAATTCATCAAGGGTTGAAATAAGACCACAATGAAAGTCAGGACTAGTGTTTTCATGACGCATAATACCACTAGCAGTGAAGCCGAACACAGTATCTTGTAATATCAAATTACCTCCAGCTAATTTCAATTTTTCAGGTTTTAATAAATCAAAAATTAACTGATTTCCAAGCAACATATGTATTTTACTTGGTAAATGAAAGGATTTATCTGATAGATTAATGCCGTCAGGAATTTTTATCCCCTTCATATCAAGTTTACACGTTGGTGTAAAATCTGTAATACTTTCGACAACCAAACAATCAATTATTCTTCTAAACTGACCTTCCTTATTTGAAATTGCAATTGAAACCTCATGCTTTATTTTATGAGATGCACCTCCAATACCCGAAACTAAGGTGTTTATTTTTCGAAGCCTTAATCCTAAAGCTAACGCAGTATCCAACGTGATAATATTCACCATAGAACCGCAATCAAGAATTGCCTTTATCGGGAACTTATTTCCAACGTTATTTTCACCAAAAACAAGAACAGTACTTAAAACCACGCTTTGTTTATTTTTTCCCGATACGAAACTCGAACCAATAAATCCTTCCTCTTTCCCAGCTGGTAATGCAGACTGACTGACACCTTCGTACGGAGGCGAAAAGGGTGGAGAATTCACATTTAACTCTGAATTTACTGCTTCCGTTTTCAAGTGGTTAGTAGTTTCTTGTGGCGAATGCTTATGATTATCGACACTCTTATTCAAACTTCTACACAATAAGGAATTATGCCGTTTAGAGCAGAAACAATTTCGAACACTAGGGCAATTCGATAATTTATGCAATGGAGATAAACAATTTATACAAAGATTATGACTTTTTACTACATCAAATCTTTCATTAACTTTCATTGAATTGAAGCGTTTACATTTAAATAAACTGTGTGCTTGTTTGCATAAAGCACAATTATTAGGCTGAGATTTCGAAAGAAGCACCTTCGGTTTAGAATGGAGGGGAATGTTCTTTTGCTTGTTTTGGTTATGAAAAGAAGCATTTAAACTTTCTAAAATTTGACATCTCTTTGACAAAAAGGAGAGAAAGTCTTCCCAGTCGGGAAATTCAGTACTGTCCAAGGTCATTTCGTATTGCCTACGAGTCTCATGATCTAGTTTGTTTAACACAATATTAACCAACATTTGCTGAGAAAGTTTGTCGGGTTTCAAATCAAACAATTCTAAAGAACGAATATGCTTCTGAATGTTATCTAGTAGGGTTCTTAGATCCCTTGCCGATTCATTATTTAATTTATTCAAGGACAAAATAGAATTGATGTGAGATGATGCAATAACACGTTTATTCTCAAATCTTTGTTGCAAAGCGCCTAATAAAGAATCGAATGTATCGTTCGGCGTTTGCAAATGTTCAGCTTCTCCTTTTAACGAAGCTTGCAAATAGTGCAGTTTTTGTTGATTTGTTAAACTTTCATTAGATGTGATAAGGGAGTCAAATTTTGATTTAAAGAGTCCCCATTCTTGATACGATCCGAAAAATTCTGGTAAATTTATTTGGGGTAATTTCACCTTTACATTTGTGCATACATTATTCGAAATAGAATGCTCTATGTTCTTGTCAGAAATATCAACAACTTTACGAATAGAAGAGAGGAAAGATCTAATTCTTACCTCCTGTTCTTGCAATGCGTCATCGAGGATATCCAAATCATGTTCTTTATCGGCAATATTTATTTCTTCCGGTAACTTATAATACTGGAGTCTTAATTCATCACAATCGGTTTGTGTTTTTCTTAAAGAGTTCAATTTCAAGTCGAGTTCAATGGCTTTATCCGATGACGGAACAAAATCATCTAAATATTTGGTAAGGTTGGTTACCTTTGTTTTCAGGCTGCCTAATTGCCTGTTCAACGTTACGAGAGTTTGTTTATCCATAGGTCCTCCGGCGATGATTAAGGACCAGAAATGTTGCGATACGAAAAAAGTGGACTGTAAGGCGAATGATCAACAATTAATTTCTTTATTCTGTGACTATTTAAAATTAAATGAGTCAAGAGGGTACAACGATGCCGTGCTTACGGCTTACAAAACGAGACGACTACTTGTGACTGGCGAAAATCACAGCTACCACCCAGAACCCATCGATAGGGTTGCCAGGATCGAGTTGGCGACAAGATACAATTATGAATGAAGGAATACAAGCAATAACACTATACATAAACTAAGTCAAATGCTTTCAAAGTGGTTCCACTTTATATTATAAGGATATATTTAAGGGTTTACATTTAAATGGCTCATTCGATTCTATTAACTACGTAAATTCATATTGACAAAATAATAAAAATGTGAAAGAATTTTTTGTGGGTACAGTTTATAGATAAAAAGATTATAGCAGATTGCACTGATTTTTATCAGTATCTATTTTTTTTTCAAAAATGGACTCACTTAAAAAAAATAAAAAAAATAAAATAAAATAAATTTTATATAGATGCTATTAATTTTTCAACCATACAATAAATATACTAAAGTAACAATACTAAACTCTTGTTGAGCATAGTAATAATAATAATGTGTAAATATGTCCTGAAGTGGAACTTATTTTGTGGCATAACTGGTTAAAATCTTACATATTACACCTATGAACATAAAGACATGAAAATGTGTGGTATTCGTTGATTTTGACATTGAACTAGAAATATTTCACACCTTTCGTTGATCTGGAATGTCCACATAATTACATTTTCCAATGAGTAACCGTTCGGGCGTGACAGGATTATTTTCAAGCATGTATGTATAAACGCTGTTTCCTCTGATCGACCCAGCATATATAAAGGTACAGGAAAAGATAGCAAATCACATTGCCGTGACTGTTCTAACCACCCAAACAAAATGATTTCTCAGGTAAGTAGCTGAAATATACTAGTCATTGGTTTTAAACAACAATGGATACAAACATTAAATTAAAACATAAAATTTTCTATTCAAATTGATAATTTACATTTAAGAATAGAAGCATAATTTTTTTTTCCTAATTCGAAAATGAATTTTTTAATTCATGATTTCATAATTAGGTGTCTTCATAATAAAGAGAACAGTAATTCTGGCCTTGGTAGTGGCCAATTCCTATAAAAGTGTTATATGCTCTTGAAATATTAAATATTTCAAGAGCATATGAGCATACCATTTGTTTATGATTTTTTTTCCTATAATGGCGAGGCACTTTTATAGGAACTTGCCATTACAAAGGAAATGTAAACAAGTATCATTGAAACACCTACACATTAAAGATTGAATGTTTACAATGTAAAATTATTAGTATACTCTTGAAATATTTAAATTATCATATTTTCGATTTCAATGCATTAGCGCGTAAAAAAAAGTTGTATAACATTTAAAAACACATTATTCTTTTTTAATTTTTTTATTTTTTTACTCTTTCACATAAAATGTTACATATTCATTGTGAAAATAATATGCTTTCTAGAAAATTTAATATTAACTCGTAGAAACGAAATTTTTTGTTCATATTCAAAGCATTTTCTTTAAATAATCGAGGGGGAAAAAAGAGGATACTTTTAATAACTTGTCTCAAATTCTCGTGCACTTCAGACCTACAAAAATAATACTATTTTCCCTTCATAAATGACGTACAAATTCTTTTCAAAAAAGTAGATACTAAGCATAAGCAAATATTAAATGACATGCATGATTTTTGAATCGTCGAACTATATAAAATTGAGAAATCTAATATTCAGTTACCGGTGTATACGTGAGGATATGTTCTAATTAAAGCGAGCATTGCATCTAATTAAAGCTCGAAGATATGCAGCTATACAATATTTTTAGTGTAGCATCAATTTTTTAACGGTTTACGGAGAGTGGCATTAATTTAAAATGATTTTATCAATTTGAAAACAACACTATAATAAATTTTAATCGAAGTGAAGTTGAATATTTATGTTATCAATTTCTATATGTCTCACTAAGCTTTTTCCCCCTTTCTTTATTTTAGATTGCCATCTTAGCTGTAGTTGCGTCTTTCGCTTCTGCTAGTATACTGGTGAGTGGAAGATTTGTGTCTTACTCTCTTCTTTTATTCTATCTGTATAATTTAAAACAACACATTCTGACCAAAATTCTGAATTTACAAAAATAATGGATTCATAACAGTTTATTTGGCACAACTTTTCAAATTTTTGATACTTGTTCGAGTTGTATTCTCTTGACGGCACTTTTTAAGAAAAAGTGAATTTTTTTCCTTGTTGATTATAATAATGAACAACAAAAATTATGAATAACAGATACAGAATAGTAGTAAAATAACGTGAAATGTTCAGAGCTCTTTCTAGTGAGTAAAATACCGGACGAATGATAACCAAATTCGATGGACTTACACAGTGAGTCATGGAATTTCAATTTTCAGAAATAAAAAAAAAAAGTGCCAAAAGTCGCCACTTGGAAAAATATTGGCTCAGGTTAACAAAAAAATGCATTTGTTTGTATAATTGTTACGAATACGGATATAAAAGGAAATATAGTGCGAATTCTCATAATTCTGAGAAGGCTCTTACCTTTCGAGACCGTTCTTCCTTAGTCTGTAGTACCAATGAATTAATTTCATTATTCTGCATTAAGAATGTATTAACTTCATTATTCTGTATTACCAATTATTAAGTCCGTTCTGTGTTAACTTAATGCATTTCCGCCGTCCACTCAAATGGATAATAAAAATCGAAATTCCAATGAAATTTGACAGGTAATTTAATCCTCTGTGTTTTCTCAACAGCCCGTCGTCCACCATGCTCCCCAGCCGTACAAGTTCGGGTATGACATCAAGGACCACCATGGCGAGCAGTACAGAGAGGAGGAAGGCAACGGCGGCCACGCAGTGAGGGGAAGCTACGGATTCACGGACGCCAGGGGAATCAAGAGGCAGGTCAACTACGTCGCCGACCACGCAGGGTTCAGGGCACAGGTCAACACCAACGAGCCCGGAACCGCCAACCAGAACCCGGCCGCCGTTCAGGTCAACTCCGCTGCACCCTACGCTCTGGGCGGCATCGGACACGGAGTCGGAGTCCTGGGTCACGGAGTCGTCGCTCCAGTTCTCGGACACGGAGTCGGACTTGCCGGACACGGTCTCGGAGTCACCGGGCTCGGATATGGCATGGGAGGACTCGGATATGGTCTGGGAGGACTCGGATACGGAGTCGGTCTTGGAGGACTTGGCTATGCCAGATACGGATTTTAAATTGCCCTCGCTTCACGTAGTCTTCGATCCTGCTTTCATTTTCCCTGCACAAACTTCACTTCCCTGTAAATTTGGTCTTGGGCATTCTCTCTTCTTCCTGTAATATATTTCTACTGCCTGCCACAACTTCTAAATCTTCGTATTCTTTGTCTGTGTTCTCCATCAGCTTCTCTTCCTGCTCGATTCCTTTCCTCAACTTGTGGCACAATCTCTCGGAATCTTTTCTTCATCAAACTTTGATTGTTGTGTATTTTAAGTTTTGTATTTTTTGTGAAATAAATGTTTGTTGAACAGATTGATCTCGATTTTGTCTTTTTAAATATGTACTATGAACACAGTATGACTTGCAATCTTTGACATCTGAGTTTATGGTATGATAAGGTTTCGAGAGCTTTCTAGGTAACTAGAGAAATATGTAGATGATATGTTTCATACGGTTAGTGAAAGAATTGAAACGTTATTTTCTCACCACGAAATTATAGGTAGTCATCACTCATGTTAGGAATAACACGGTATTATACAAAAAAGAAAAAAAAAAAAAAAAAAAAAAAAAAAAATGGATGATTATGAAGACCCACACACTGCTGTCTAAAAGTTTTCAATTCTCATATCGCAGCCTTCAGCTACACCACCAAAAAAAAAAAAAAAAAAAAAAATTCGTCGGCGATTAGAATAATAATTTAAATCATGATTGTTTTAAGAATGAATGGCAGCTATGTGAACAGCGCCAATTAACATGCTATTCGCATTGCAGCTGAGAACATCATATAGATACCACATGTCGCAAAAATAAATCCTGTCTGAATGTAAAGTGCTTGCCTCTAAAAATACAGTATTTACTATGGAGTAGCTAAATTTCTATCTTCCATGCACTTCCGTAAAATGAAAACATAAAATAATGGCTGAGGATTGCTAGTTCTGGAATTAAATATTTATAAGCCCTGACTTATAATAAATTATAACAGCAACAATTTTTAATATGCATTTTGCTAAATTAAAAAAAAACTAGGGGATAAGGCCCCTAGATTCGCTAAACTCGCTTTTCTTATGAGGCATTCGGCGCCTAATAAGGCTTTTTCGTGAAAAAGGCATAATTTCCACAGACAAAGTCCAAAGATTTGATCAGATAGAATGTTACCGAGCTGCCCATTGCTTGGTTCTTGCATGTTCCTTAGAACAGAAAAATTTAAACTGCACACTATTTTTAATTGTGTAAAACCTGTGGAGCACGTTTGCCATCCATGTTCTTTTTTTTCCGCATAATTTGGCGACTTACGTATGCGTATAGTTAATAATTATTTCTAAGAAAACAGTGCATCATATGTTTTCTTTGATAAATACTACAGAACAGTTAACATATCTTGCTACTAATGGCGACTTTTCATTATTAGGTGATTTACACATGTTCATAACCAGTAATCATTGGTCATGTAAGTTTGCCGAGAAAGCAGTTATCCATATATTCATATGCATAATCCTTATCAGATTGGCGTATTTAGCACCCTGAAATATATCATCTTCCCGTGCTGTCAAATATCCAAGCTATTCTAAAACTTATATAATAGCATAGCTATTTATATTATTAATTTATTTTCCTGCATTAATAATAGTATTACGCAATAGCCTAGTATTACTCACTTGCATTTCTATTAGTCCATTACACTTGCATGCATTTCTATTTTATATTATCACTTGCATCTTCTATTGCAGTCATTGTTCGTGATTCATTGTGATTTTTCTAGTCCCTTGAGAAATTGTTAGAGATTTCGATGAGCCTATGTAAGGAGGGCAGACCACGTCCGGGAGTTCAGTTGAGTGCTCATAGTTCACTGCATTAGTAAGGATTTGTATTGTGTGCCTTTTAACCGATTTATTGCTTGTTTTGAGGAGCTTGTTTTTGAAAAACTTGTTTGTTTTTTGAAAAACTTGGAGCTTGTTTTTGTTGCTCGGAAACTATACAGAGTTTTCTGCAACAACAGTTTTCGCTGTGCAAAGTTCTAAATAGAGAATCCTTATTTATGAAAGAGAGAGAGAACACTCTGTGTTACATTTATTTTGCATACAGGGTGGCCATAATTAAACTGCAAGTGTTCAAGGTGTGCTGGAGAGAAAACTACCGAGAATATTCCATTGAAATTTTGTATCTACACGTTTCAGAACATGCGCAAACCAAATATGCAAAATAAAAAAATCGTCATTTTCACCCGATAGATGGCGCTGTACCGTATTTCAAAGCTCACCGGGTGCCTATACAACTTCCAAAACCGATAGACAGAGCATAGTGACATTCTAAGAGACATATAGACAATAAAAATATCATTTACAGTTTATCAAAATTCCATACAATTCGCTTCAGTCATTAAATTTTTACAGTAACATGTCATCAAAAATTAACGTAAATTAAGATCACACATTAAACAATTCATAAAGACGCTTTGGAAAACAATTAAACCATTATTCATTCTAATTGACACTCATTGGACCTCCTCTTAATCGTTTCATACGCCGGTATTCTTTCAGAGTAGCGGAATTATTGCTACCATTCTGATAGAATAGCTTCACTAATAATGCACATTCCTTCTTATTCAGAGTCATGATTGACCATTGATCTTCTTTTTACACCGTTCGATGGTCTTAAAATTTGCATATAGGACGTCTTTAAGCATTGAAACACGGTATAGCGCCATCTATCGGTTGAAAATGGCGAATTTTTTTTTCCTATTTGACTTGCGCATGTTCTGAAACGTGTAGATACCAAGTTTCACTGGAATATTCCTGGTTGTTTTCTCTCCAGCACCCCCTTGAACATTTGCACTTTAATTATGGCCACCCTGTATTTTCTAATTAGAGATATAATGTATATCTTAGGAGAAATAATGAGTAACAGACAACAAAAAATAGTTTTGAAAGATTATAAATAATACGGTAATCATGTGAACTAATACATTAAAAACTTCAGCTTTTTGCTCTTACTACAGGGTAATCAAACGAGGGGTGCAGACAGTGGTTGGGATGGAACATCATCAATTATGTCAAATTATTATGTGATGTTGTTTTTAATTTCTGATTTTTGCACCAGGTTCAGTAGCCGTAGTATCATAGTTCTTGGATATAAATCATTCCAGTGAAAAATGCCTGTGAGTTTATGCTACAAAAAAAAGCTATTTACCGACACCAAAACTAACTCCTTGTACTTTCATAGAAAGTTCTCAGTCCCACTTATTATAACTGACAAAAACTTCATGGCATTGGTTCACATGGCAATGTTTTGCAGATGTAAGAACATAAATTTATAAATTAGCAGTTTATGATGCCTACCCATGGTTGCCCATAAGGGGGGGGGGGAGATAGGGCATTTCCCCGCTAGAGTTTTAGTATATTGTCTTATGATGTACACAAATTGAATCACAAAGCAATATCGAAACTGAAATTGTTACAAGTGTGAAATTTGCCGCCCCTATACAATTTTTTCAAGGTTTCCCGATTTTATAAAATATTCTATAGGTGCCCATGGGCCTAGCAGAAGACTAGTTATATGAATAATTTACTTCATTAATAAGTTGTATAAAGAGAGGAATGGGTCACATAACTCTTTGATGGACAAAAGATTATTTTACCCACAAACACAAAATTATTTATGTTTACAAAGCAAATAATGCCATTGAAAATGAGAAAATAACATTTTTTTTTTTTTTTTTTTTTGTAATGACTTAGAAAAAGTTTAAATTGTGGTACATTCTTCAAACCACTATGCTCTAAAGAGTTAAGGAGGGAAATGATGAAGGAAAAATGAAATTTTATCTTCCCACATGAAACTGAAAACTGCCAAAGACTGTTGGTGGAACTGGTCGTACACAGGCATATTTTCCGTTTTAATCGAACAATATGTTAGATAAATACGTATTTTAATGAGCAATGAACTTTGGGAACATAAATTTTACACTGTCATTTTTTCACATTCTATTTTTCCTATTTTAATTTGCTGATACTCTGATTTGCCAATACAGAGTATCTCATAATGATTTAGACAAACTTTAAGGAGAGGTAACGCACGCAATAAGGAATGGCAATCACATAGCAATGTGGGGTCAAAAACGCCGTTTTAAATCACCTGGAAATAAACTCTTTGGAAAAGGAGCAGTTGCGTTTGTCTAACTTCTTAACCAAGTTTCGTACATAATGAGCTTGTCTCCAAAAGTTTCATCAATGAAATGAAATAAAATTTTTAAACTATTAATTTTAGTCGCGTGCTTTCTGTGAAAGATACATTAGTTTTTGACGAACAATGGTCTGAATGTTCACTATTAATCAAGCACGGGATCCAAAGTGATTATTAGAAGATTCATGAAGACGACGTTTCCGACCACAGATTGCTAATGTGATTCTGTATCCTTAATACCCCAGACAGCACATAAGCTTAAATCAAGCTTGACATTTCTTTGAATCTGACGTATTAATACAAGCTTGACAGTTCAATACATTTTAAGCTTGCAGCAAACTTGGAGAAGTCATTTGAACTGCCAAGCTTGAATACAACTTGATGACTGCTTGATTTGGAAAGCCACATCCACATAACAAATAATTTACCATCAGTCATAAATGTTCTTGACCATAGAATTAAAAAAAAAAGATTCTATATTTCCAAATATTGAAATTCTTCAAAATAAAATATAATTTTACTACGAAATTGATTTCAAAATCAGTAGTTTGTCTCGATTTTGGCCAGTATTGCCCAACATGAGTGTCGCGATATTGAAAGTTTTGAAAAGTGTGCTGCTTTTAAGTTTATATTATGCTTATTTCCCTATTAGTAGAGTCGCTAAATCACACAGAACATTATTTTAATTTCGATTCGTCCCATGGAAAAATAAAAGAAACACATCAACACATCGGCCACTGATCGATCTCGCCGGAAAACGGCGTGATAACCATAACAGTCACTTCAAACTTTAGTCATATCAGCGCAACTCATGTTGGCCGAGTGGTTAGGACGCTGGCTTCCCAACCCATGGGTACCAAGTTCGATCCCAACCGCGGACGCTTGATGGTAACAGATTAAAACAACTTGAAATTTCAGCGTAGACGGGAAAATGCGTGAAAAAATAAAATATGTGGGCGAGTTCGCCGACGGTTGCCCCGTGTATTTAGGAAAATTTTTTAAGCTTGAAATTAAGCTTGCTATGTCAAGCTTAATGCAAGCTGGGCAAGTGTAAACTAGAACACTTGATTCAAGCTTGCATTAAGCTTACACGCTTGAAATTTTCAAGCTTGATTTATCAAGTCAATAAACTTGAATTAATCAAGTTTATTGACTTGATAAATCAGGCTTGCCGCAAGTTTGATGCAAGTTTGCTGTGCTGTCTGGGACCTGCCCTATTTCCTATTAAAATTTTCCCCAGAAATTATGGAACACCCTGTTCATTTTTTAAGTATGTTAAAATGTTTGAAGATTTTATTTCAAAACGTTCAAAGTTGTTCAAGCAGAAAATAGTTTGTGAGAAATATTTTTTTTTTTTTTTAATGTGACATTCCTCCTGACTTCGACTTAAATTTTACTTTTTTCTTTAAATTTACAATTTTGCAACTGTAATTATATCTAAATACATGTGTAATCTAATGTCACTTATATAAACATAAATAAATGCTGGCATAAGCCACTTTTCAGAGGATATCGAAAGAAAAAAATACTTCTGACGAACGCGTTTAAGTGGACGTTATAAAAGTTTTTTTTTTTTTTTTTTTTTTTTTTACCAAAAATTAAGAATTTTTTTTTATATACATCCTTTGAAGTATGGCAAAATTAAATACTTAAAAAAAAACTCAAAAATATTCCTCTTTTTTAATTTTAAATTTTAAAAAATTGAATTTTTTTTAAATGGCTCTTGTGCGCCAATTTTTATTTATTTTTCCTTCAGTTTTACCTTGTTATGATTCAAAAATATATTCCAAACAAATTCTCTTATTAATTTAGAGATTAATTGAAAAGCAAAATTTTAGGAAGTATTTCTTGCGCTAACATTGAATTTTCACAGAATTTTCATGTTTCTATAAACTTATATTGAATTTTTATAATTTTAATCACCACCAAAATTAAAACGGATAAGAAAATTTACTTTTATATGTGTCTTGAGTCTCTGATATGAATTTTATAAGATTTCTTTAAAAATTGTGTCCCAAGGGACATTTTTAAGACACAGAACTGCGAAAAATATTCATTTTGCACAAAAGGCATTTTTTCGCACATTTAAAGGGTCATTTATGACATACATTTTTTAAACGCTTATAACGTTTTTACTAATTAAGTTAGAGACATGCGGTTTTTTGTCTCAGACACAGTAAAAATCATAGAATATTAAGACATTAAAGAAAAACTTGCGATTTTTGGCGGATTTTTTGTAATGCCATAGCCCACCATCCCCTGAAGGGGTTGTACAAAAATTATAAAATAAAGACTTGTGAAATTTAAAAAGTGTGACCTTTTAAAAATTAACTGAAGGGATTTTTTCCTAAAGTAGTTCTTTTCCTCAGTTTGAACATTTTTTTTTTTCAATTTACACTGCCCACTTACCTTTAACAGATAAAGTATTAAAGGGCGCTACCATCTTTTTGACGCACTCTGTATATAAGCTCAATCATTTACTTTGAAATTGGTGCAATTCTATTTTATGTTATTTTGAATTACTCATTCAATTTCATTAACTACTTTAATTCATATTGACAAAATGATGAAAGTTTTGAAGGAATTGTTGGGAAAACTTTTTGTGGAACTGCACATAGATAAAAAAAATTAAAACATATAGCATTAATTTTTATCATTAAATACCATATGGTCAAAAATGGACTCACTTTCACAGGAAATAAAAGGAACTTACTTATAATTTAGTACATGAATGCTACTAATGTTTTAAGCATATAATAAATAGTCTAAAGTACTATACTCTTACTGAATACAACCATCATAACAGCAATATTACGTAAATATGTCCTGAAGTAAAACTTATTTTAGTTGCATAAGAGGTTAACAATATTGCATATTACACCTGTGAATATAAAGATACGAAAATGTGTGGTATTCGTTGATTTTGACATTGAACTAAAATATTTCACTCCTTTCGCTGGTGTGGAATGTCCACATAATTACGTTTTTCAATGAATAACCGTTCGGGCGTGACAGGATTATTTTCAAGTGTATATGTTTAAACGCAGTTTCCTCTGATCGACCCAGCATATATAAAGGTGCAGGAGAAAGATCACAAATCACATTGCTTTGATTGTTTAAACCAGCAATACAAAATGATTTCTCAGGTAAGGCTTTGTGATATACTAATAACTGATTTTCAAAACAATGGATATAAATATTGAATGAAAGAAAAAAAAAAAGACCAGCTTTTTGTACTAACATTGTGGATTAAAAGCAATATTAACATTAGTTTTAAGCATGTTTTCTAAGCTTGAAAATAAAATTTTTGCAGCATGAATTACAGAAATAACGGTAAAGTATGATAGAATTTACAATGCATTAAAAAATTTTAATATAAAACTAATGTTATACTCTTGAAGTATTTTTAACCCGTAAGCAGGCGCGTTGGGGTAAATCTCACCCCAGCGACTTTTTTTCTTCGTAAAATGGGAGAAATTTTTTGAGAACAAGTTTGGGCCGTCTTCTACCTTTCAAAGTCAAGGTCTAATTGGGGTGAGTGAAGGAATTTCGTTTCTTTGTTATCCGGAAGGGAAGAAAATTCCACTTTGGGATTAAATACTCCCGTGCGACTAACAACGTTTCATTACGTTTTTAACGTAAACTAAGTATAAACTAAATGTGAATTAACTATAAATGGACGTTAAACTACTGGTATGTATTGACAAAAGGCTATTAAATGAAATTAATATCCTATTAATAAAGTAATTAGTGTATTTAGGTACAAAGCATATCATATGCGATTTTCTTCTCAGAAAGCATGATATATAAAGAAACTGCCAGAAAATCTCTAAATAAATATAAAAAGCTCGATTTCTTCCCATGAAACGTAACAGAACTGATGAATTTTATGTTATAAGTCCACAAATTTGTTTTTAAAACGTTTTTAGTCAAAAATATAAAGAAGACAAAATGGGGTAATATTTACCCCATGCGACTGCTTAAGTTACAAAAGTAGACGCGCGTGCTTAGGGGCAAGTTTAAAGAAAAAGACGATTTTATTTGTAGCTTAAAGTCTTACATTTGAATAACGAATAAAACATTCATAAAAAATAGTTTTTCTGGAACAATTAACGCTTGAAATTTAAGTTTTATATATTTAGTTAAAATATTTAAAAAGAATTTACAATATGACGGTCTTTGATAAACAAGTCATTAAAAATAATTTTTTCTCCCTCAAATTATAGCCAATATCCTTTTAAGAATAGAAGAAACTAAGTATTAAACCTTTACATAAAATTAACAAATCTAATTTTTATTTTACGAAACCTTTTGCAGGCCATACAGCGATTAAAGCTTTCACGCATTTGTACAGTTATATATTATTTCTAAATACCATCAAACTTTTAAAATTCACAAAGACCATTTATGTTACACAAAATGTTTATTGGATATATAAATATTACACAATAACTTCAAAATTATGTTATGCATAATTTTTTGGTAAAATGGAATTCATTCCTCATGTTTTTTAATTTATTTTAAACAAGCGTTGTTTTTTTTTTATTTACTTTATCCAGGTTGTCATCTTAGCTGTTGTTGCGTCTTTCGCTACTGCCAGTTTGCTGGTAAGTGGAATGGTTATAATAATTTATTTAAAAATATATTTTATCAATCATGAGTCCATTACCGATTATTTCACACAACTTTTACATTTTGAATAAATATCCTAATTAGACTCTAATCACAGAAGGATTTATAACTAAAATACACATATGCAAATGTATATATATATATATATATATTTCTACTGATTATGACGATACACGACAGAAATCATCAATAACAAACAATATACATTTTTAGAAAACTATTATTAGAAGACTGAAATCTCAGTTGTCAATTAAAGTCTTCAAAATCATGCAAAAACTGTCTGACACAATTACAGTAAATGCAATTCTTTTCACGGGTTAACATGAAATGAATGAGTTATCTATTAATTTGAAGATGATAGCCAAAGGCATGATAATTTCACATTTTACTCTTTTTAATTTCTCCCACACACGATATTCAGAATATTGTGCTTTTAAGAAAAAAATCTGTTATTAAAACCTTCGTTATTAAACAACTTATATTTTGTGTTAATCATAACTAAATGCCTCTAACTGTTTCTTATAAACGATTAAAAGTAATGCACGGGAATCAGTGTCACTATCATTTGTTTCTTTATCCTATCAAAATTTATCATGAGTCTGGAAGATTGTTACAAAAAGTTTACATTTTACTGGCAAAATACGCTAGTCGAAAAAAAAAATATTTTTAAAAAGGATTTGAAATAACAAATTGCTTTTAAATATTTTACCGGAATTAAACAACTTTAAAGCATTAGCGCATATACTGAAATATATCATTACATAAATTCTAATATAGTTCATGTTCGAACTTAATGCTTTGTACCTTTTTTTTCAAACAGCCTGTCGTCCACCATGCCCCACAGCCGTACAAGTTCGGGTATGACATCAAGGACCACCATGGCGAGCAGTACAGAGAGGAGGAAGGCAACGGCGGCCACGCAGTGAGGGGAAGCTACGGATTCACGGACGCCAGGGGAATCAAGAGGCAGGTCAACTACGTCGCCGACCACGCAGGGTTCAGGGCACAGGTCAACACCAACGAGCCCGGAACCGCCAACCAGAACCCGGCCGCCGTTCAGGTCAACTCCGCTGCACCCTACGCTCTGGGCGGCATCGGACACGGAGTCGGAGTCCTGGGTCACGGAGTCGTCGCTCCAGTTCTCGGACACGGAGTCGGACTTGCCGGACACGGTCTCGGAGTCACCGGGCTCGGATATGGCATGGGAGGACTCGGATATGGTCTGGGAGGACTCGGATACGGAGTCGGTCTTGGAGGACTTGGCTATACCAGATACGGATTTTAAATTGCCCTCGCTTCACGTAGTCTTCGATCCTGCTTTCATTTTCTCTGCACAAACTTCACTTCCCTTTAAATTTGGTCTTGGGCATTCTCTCTTCTTCCTGTAATATATTTCTACTGCCTGCCACAACTTCTAAATCTTCGTATTCTCTGTCTGTGTTCTCCATCAGCTTCTCTTCCTGCTCGATTCCTTTCCTCAACTTGTGGCACAATCTCTCGGAATCTTTTCTTCATCAAACTTTGATTGTTGTGTATTTTAAGTTTTGTATTTTTTGCGAAATAAATGTTTGTTGAACAGTTGCATGCCATAACTTCTAAATCTTTGTATTCTCTCTCTAAGTACGGTGTTCTCCATCAGCTTCTCATCCTCTCCGATTCCTTTCCTCAACACGTGGTACAATCTCTCAGAATATTTTCTTCGGTAAGCTGTGATTGTTGTCTGTTTGATGTTTTGTATTTTTTGCAAAATAAATGTTTGTTGAATAAATTGATCTCTATTTTCTCTTTTTAAATATGTGCAACGAACACAGTATGATAGACATTCTTTGATGTCTGAGTTTATGATACCTTAAAAGTTTAAGGTTTCGAGAACTTTTAACGTAACTATACGTATTAGAGCAATGTTAGGTGATATATTTCATACAGTTAATGAAAGGAATAAAACAATATTTTCCCCTGGACGAATTATAGGTAGTCTTCACTCATGTTCGGAATAACACATCATTAAACACTAAAAATAATATTTGGGTGATGATGTTTTGTATTTTTGTCCCACACAGTATTGTCTAATCCTCATGAACTTCGCAGTCTTCAGCCATACCAGAAAAAAATATGGGTTGGGGTTAGAGTAATTATTTAAATGCTGGTGGTTTTAAGAATGAATGTCAGCTATGTGATCAGCGCCAAACTGGCATCTCATGTACTGCTTTTGCACAGTAAGAATTGTCCTTTCTAGTTCATCCTTCACATTGCAGCTGAAAACATATTCATATGGATATCGCATGGCGCAAAAATAATTGCTGTCTGAGTACAAGTGATTGCTCCCTTTCTAGCTTCCATATACTTCTGCATGATGAAAATGTAAATTAATGATTGTAGAGTGTTAATGCTTCGTTCTTCAATATATATTTAATCGCACTGAACGTAATAATAATAATAACACCAATAACTTTTAACATGCATTTTGCTAAATACCGTAAAATATGGTGAAAGCGCCCTTTTCTAATAAACCACCCCCACATGCTTTTCTCGTGTATTTCGTTTGCTCTTAAAATACCGAATAAACATCCCCTTAAGGGGGGATTCATACCGGCCCATACTGGCCGGAGACTTGCAGCGGCTAAGCGTACGGTCGTGAGTTGGATTCCCACTCTTAATCTCTTAGAAAAATTATCTTTCTCTGTGTTAGTAAAAGCCTTCAGTCTGATGCATTAGATGCCGCCAATGAAATCACGCCACATGCCATCTAAATGTGACGACAGAACAATGCTCTCCGCTTTGCTTCGCGTTGAGTTACCTCATCGCGGGGTCTTAGCGGTATGGAATAGTATGAATCCAGCTAAACTTGAGGATAGAGGTGGTGCTTGAACGGTATATTTTTTCGATTTTTACCGTTTATCAGCCCCCATAGATCGCGGTTTTACTTGAAAATTGGGGGGAGGGGACTTTTCCGATATTTTACGGTATTAAAAAATTAAGAATTTGAAGAATTAAGTTCTTAAAAACAATTGAATTTTAGATGTTTTTCTCTCCCTTTAAAATAGCTTATTTGAATAAACAAGATACTTTAAGTTACTTTTCTTATTTTTCGCATCTACTGGTTGAACAATGCGTTAGTATCATTTACTAACCTTTTGAGACTCTGTGTCCACAAATTCAAAAATTACCTATACTATCGTACAGTATGGGTGTACTAACTTGTGCATATAAAGGAATACCAATTTTCCTAGGCAATTCACTAATTAGGATTTTTATTTAATTTTTTTAACCCTCTCGTCACCCTGAACCTCATATGAGGCTCCTACTTCAAATAACAATATTTAGAGAGAAAAAAAAATTGAATTTAGTATTTTTTTTCTTTCAGTGATATCAATATCATTAATTCACGTAGAAAGTATATGAGACTCTTAACTAGATGTATAAATCGTGCCTTGATTGCAGTACTAGTCAATTTAGATTATTTTTTAGAGTTTTCGCTTCATTGTTTCACTAAGAGAGAAATTAAGAAAAATTAAGAAAATATTTAAGAAAAATTATGAAAATATTTACGCTGCTTTTTTACCGTTTTTTTCTTTTTAAGGTAACTATAGTTTTTTTTTTTCTTATTCCTCAACCTTTACCTAATATGTGTACCCTTTTAAATTAATTTTAGCATAACAAAATGATTCGAAAATGCAAAAATTAATATTAGAAAAATCTAATATTAATCGAAATTAGAAAAAAATATTTTTGCATGATTTATAATAGTATTTCAGATGCATTAAATGCTAGACAGATTTTTTTCTATGATTTTTCATAATTCGGTGACGAGAGGGTTAATTACAAATCTATGTTATCAAAAAGAAAAGTAATTTAATTCAAAGATTGTTTTATCAGGTGTGAAAAGGTTGTACTTGTTGCAGTTGCATCTGGAGCATTTATTTTCGGACTTTTGTCTTAGTGTTCAAGAAACTGCTTATATAAATCCACGTCTAGTAAAGTGGACAACACAATTAAAGTTTTGACTAGCAAACAGAAAAGAAATTCAAACAACCAGGGTGTGAGTAGGAATCCAAGATGCGACCGTGTACTCAGGCGATTGGACAGTAGGGTGGAGCGAAAAAAACTATTTCAAAATTCAGGCTGCTTGAGTCATTAAATGGTGCGAAACTGATAAGAACAAATTGTTTCCAAATTTCAGCTCAAAATATTGTCATCGTCATGTTCTACAACGAATATATTTCTAGTTTATTTTCATTAAAATAATAATGTTTAATTAATTAATTGAATAATTAGTTATGTTTTCTTTATTAAATTGCTTTATTAATACGTTATTATCACATGTCAATGCTGAAAATCGTAGATTTAGAAGCAAACGTCGACTTAGGATCTGATTCAGACATGGAATTTTCCTCAGAAAATGATGACGATTTCGTTAGTCAAGAAGCCAAATGTCGGAAAAGGACTGACGATGAGATTTCCTAAATCTCCTAGACAGACCCAATGCCGGAACTAGCCGTTATTCTTGATAGAGCAGGTGTATCGGAGTATTAATTATTCAATAATTTAATTAAACGTAATTATTTCAATCGAAATTCATAGAAGACTAAAAAAGACACTGGGAATATATTCGCTTGAGGTCTGGAACCTGAAGATGGCAATATTTTGAGCTGAAATTTGGAGACAATTTGCTCTTATCAGATTCGCACCATTTAATGGCTCAGGCAATGCGAATTTCGAGAAAAGGTGTTTTTCGCTCCACCCTATTGGACAGGCCCTTAACCTCCAAGGCGACGGTCCCCGTCTGGAATTGTTAAGGATGAGAAAGGTACAGTGTCCGCATCGAGGGGAAGATGCTTCTAAAATTTTGTATATAAATCGAACTCTTGTTTATGTAACACTCAACAAAAATTTAAAAACTCTTTAACAGCAAGCTAACACAGTTTTGAAAGGTTCAAAAAGAAATCCTAAGGCTGTGGACGGAAATACCTGATGTTCTATCGCTTTTCAAAATTCAGTTGAACAGTGGTAAAATCAGATTTTTCATTCAGTTCACTTTTCAGCTAAGTTGAAAAATACTTGTGATTTCTTTCTGTCTAACACCATATGATGTAACTAAAGAAAATATATATGGATCATCACATAACGAATATACCAATGCCAATGATATTCATTGTTGTATTTTTCTTCAAATGCAGCAAAATTGCTCATCCCGCGATTCTCGCGGACAGGTGTTTTTCTTCTTTTATTGAGGAGATCACCACGCGTTTCCACCATTTAACCAGTGAAATAAATTTGCTAGACGTTTAATTTAGGTTTTGACCAACAGTTGTCGTTAGTCGTCCACTAAATTGCGGCATTTGGAGGTAATACTCTGTATGTAATGCTCTAACTTCACTTGTTTGCCGCCTTTTCTAATCGGAAATGGCTGCTAAAAATCGTTCAGCAATTGACAGAGTGTATATTCCGGATGATTTATGAGATTCTGAAAGAGATTTTAGTTTTGATAGTGATATTGATTTAGATTTTTTGGACTGCACCTCAGACGGCGATGAATCTGACCATGATTCAATAAACCTGCAAAGCGTTAGGCGGTGGTGCATTTTCTTATATTATGTAATAAACGGAAATTAACTGTAATTCAATTGAAATTTATTTTAAAAAATATGCTTTATGTAATAACATCTGAAATTGGTTTTTCTGAAGCTTAGTTTCTCTTGATAAAAATCTATATTCAAAATCTTTTCTAGAAAGAAAAAATGCACATTTCATTTCTCCAATATATATAGATTTGAAATATGAAGAAAAAAAATTACACAATTTTTGAAGCGATTTTGGTCCACAAATTGAGCAGTCATGGGGTTAATTCGTGGGTCATGCAGACTTCCCTCATACGTTGCTTATTTTCAATAAAAGCAGATTACAAAGCGCACTACAAACACGATGAAAGGAAAAGCCTTGCAATCAAAAGAACAACAAAAGTGATGCACACCATAATGCCAGAAACCGAAATAAAACTCAACGTTTAAAAGACATAAACAGAAATTTTAAACGGAAGCAGACACTAATTTCGAATTTAACGAAGGTATCTTTTATAAGTGTCGATGGTGAGGATGCAGATGAGACAGAAGACGAAATAAGCATCAGAATAAACTCTCGTCCCTATTAATATTCAGCCTAAAGTACTCATGTGGAAACGCAGAGAGAAAAGCGCGAGAACTCACATTATTATGCACCACAAATTTGTGGCGCCATGCCCTAATGGATCTTATGCACGCACGTAGGACTGGATGATCCACTAGAGGGACGAGATCCTTCAATCGAATATTCGAAAGTCGGTAGGCTGCAATTTTCCTCGAATGCAATATGAAAAGGGTTCAATCTTCCTTGAAAAAATGTGCAGTGTAAGTGTAACCACCTACATGTCTATAAATTCTTCATGTAAAGAAGCAATTAACAAACTGGATATTCAAAGAACAGGCATTAGATGCGTCTATTCGATTAGACGTTCTATACAATTTGCATAGGGCCAAAAAGAAATACTGCCGGAATTTGTTATCCGGAAATCCGCTTTTTACGTCCTCCTGCTTATCACGATAGTTTGTGATTTTGTGTACATCATTTTAAGTCAGCTCCCAATTTTACGGCACTGAATAATTTTCATATCCGAATATAACGACGGTTTAAGAGTGTTGTCTATTTGCCATAAACCATCCTACAAAATTTCTAATTGCGTAAATGAAATTAGAAACTTAAAACACCAACTTTTTCACAACAGCGTTAAAAAGGCTGTAAAACAAAGCAGCATTTCAGTAAATCTTGGCTGAAAACACTTTTCGTCACACAGCCGTTAAATGACGTCTGACAGCAAAGCTAGGTCTTCCGAAGGGTTGTGGGATTACGGCCAATTATCTGCATGTAAGGTCTAGGCCAAGGGGCGAGATGCCTTCTGTCGGGGTCTTTCTAAGAGGTCCTAATCCGTATTTAAGGTAAGATTCGGAGGAGATTACGGAACGGTTAGATCGGCTGACTCAGAATGGTTAGATCGGCTGACACGACCTAGTTTCAGAGCGCTGTGCTCTCGGCCGCTGGTGTGGCATTTTCCAAAGAACTAGTTAGCATCCCCGCTGTATATCTCGACAACTGAGAACGAAGGATACTGGATATAATTCATTGCATGATATCGAAGAGAAAATTACAGTAAGCACATCTAACAGTTCTTCGCCTACCTTAATTCTTCATTTTTTTGTGTCACTATAAAAAGTAAGTCTTAGAAAACTAATGATGTGTATTAAATCATCAACATCATTATTATTCATTTAATTCTTTTTTTTTCTTTTTAATTTTTATTATTGCTTCAAAACTAAATTGACTAGATTCCGTATTTTGAGACGAAGGCTAATTTTTAAAGGTTAAGAAAAAAAATATATTGTACTATCGCAATACATTATCTTATTTTAAAATTATTTATTGGAGAAGTCATTTTGGCTTTCTGGCTCTCGTTTCAACGATTATAGTGTGCTTAAAAATAAAATATTTGCTTATGAATACTTGAGCCACTCCCCAAAACTGGGGACATCTGATGGCCATATTAAAAGCGCAAGAACAGCTACTATGTCTCAAATGTCTTAAGAGACTTTGAAATGTTACTTACTAAGGAAGATAGCTTACAAAATAAATTTATAAAAAATACTGCTTTTCTTTAACTCTCGTTACCGTGGCCCTTCGCTTATGACAACACATGTTTGTAATACAGAGAATGTCGGGGTAACGATGTCCGACTGTATATAAATACGTCAGTAGTAAAGGCAGGTTTGTATGCGGCGGAAGTGACGTCATAAGGGGGCGTGGCTATGACGTCATAGGGGGCGTGTCCGGAAGTGACGTCACGAGTGGAGTTGAGTTGTTTACCTCCTGCTGGTTGAGTTGTTTTCCTCCTGCTGGTTGAGTTGTTTTCCTCCTGGATGGTTGAGTTGTTTACTTCCTGGATGTGATGTCTGCTATTAGTTTCGTTTTTATTTTCGTGAAAGGTTACGAGGGTATTTCTTTACAGGGTGGCAACACCGAATTTCTTTTCACGGGAATGGCAACGGGGTTTAGTTTCGGTATGGGACTTAGAATTTTTCGCAGAATCTTTGGCCAGAATTGTACAATTTGCTTTTAATTTATTTTAGTTAATTTTATTTAATTATTAATTAATTTTAGTGCTGCCATCTTGTGTTATGTTTAGGAACTACCTTTTTAGTTTTGGAATGGGGCTTAGAATCTTTTAGAGCTTGGAACTGATTTTAATGACTTATTTAATTACTGAATTTTAGTTAATTTATTTAATTAATTAATGTTATGCTGCCATCTATTATTGAATTTTAGAAATAATTTATGGACTTGGATTTATTTTTAAAAATTATTTTATTTCTACTTGTCGGAAGTGGGACTCGAACCCCGCACCAATGGGTCCGTAGTCCGAGGCCCTATCAACCTGGCTAGTCGGGGCCCAACTTAATACCGCTAAAGATTGGAGTGTTTTTTAGTTTCGGAATGGGGGGACTTGGAAATATTTTCGCTGATAACATACGGACTTGTGATTTTTTCTAGAAAGTGCACGCGGGAACGAGTGTAAAACGAGTTGTAGTTAATTAGTAAATAATTATTGTCGTTTTTTTCTCGAGAGTTACACATGGTAACGAGTGTGTATTGGTAAATTAAAATAGCTTAATTAAGACAACTAGTTATTCCTGAGTGTGAATGAAACACCACGTGATAGTCTTCATGCGCAGAATTGATTAACTATATTTCATTAATTAATAAGTGCGATTGAATCTGTACGTTACTTGACTTAATACATCCCCCCCCACGTGGCTATCTTTATTGCGTGGAATTAATTAAAACTATTTAATTAATTAACCTCTTTGATTTATTATTAATGCAACATTGAAATTAATTAAACCAATTACCGTGTTAGCATATTAATAATCTGTATTAAGAGTGATAATTAATTAATGTGGTGTATCTACTATCGACTGTAATGTACGTGTTTAATATTCATCGAAAAGAAAATCGCTAAGTCCGAAGTTACCACTTGTTTTTTGTATTGCATCATCTGCTTGCTGTAACGCGTTCCCAACATGACGGTTCGAAACCCCTCCGGGGGGTGGATTTGTTGACAACACTGTCTGCTCGGAGGCGTGGCTACCGACTGCGCTGGCCAATCGCGGAGGGGATTTTGTTAGACGGAAGGGTTGAGTTGGTTTTCTTGTAATATTTGGAGTGAATGGCAACAGTGCGAGTGGGAAAAATTTTGCATTCCGAGATTGGCAACACCCTGTGTATCTCAGTTGCTGATATTTATTTGGTGTGTTTTGGTGAGATTTCCTGGAACTTCCTAGTGTTGGAGAATCCAGTAGCTTTTTTTTTCTTCTGTTTTACCATTGATTATTTTGTTCTAATCATCAGAAAATGAAACGTACTACGCATTTTTCAACAGAAGGAAATGTTTGTAAGAAAGCAGCAAACATTTCTAAAGATGCGGGAGCAATGGAAGACGGACTTAATCTTGTGATTCACGAAAACGTGTTTAATTCTTCCGATGAAATTTTTCAAAGACTGGAAAAGGAAATCTCTTATCTGCCGCCAGAACAAAGTCAAGTTTTAATTAAGAACAAAGCCTATCCTATTGCCAGAAAGATTGCTGCTTTTGGAAATATCAACGTGTGTTACACTTTTTCAGGGCTGACCTTACAAAGCGATCCTTGGTCACCCCTCCTTCAAGAACTCAAAGAGGGTGTAGAGAAACTGACTGGACTGGATTTTAACTTTGTTCTTGTTAATCGTTACAAGAATGGAAATGACTGCATAGGACAACATAAAGACGATGAATCAGATTTACAAGATAATTATCCTATATGCTCTCTCAGTTTTGGAGAAACACGTACTATGGTGTTTAAGAGACCCAAGTATGCTACTAAAAGGATAGAATTAAAATCAAATACGCTCTTAACTATGAACCCTCCCACGAACGAAACATGGACCCATGGAATTCCGCGACAAAAAAATAGAATGGGTGTACGTGTGAGTCTTACTTTTAGAAAGATGAAAACAACGCATTCTCAAGACAAGCGAAGAAGAATAGATACTGCAAGTGTAGAAGACGTAGCCAAGACGATCAGGAGACAATCCTAATGTAAGTACCTAATTTCTGTTTATGAAAATTACTCTCAATTTTTAACATATCTGAAACATAACTTTATTGTTTCTTTTATTTTTTTTTCAGAGTTTGGTGTTTTTGGAAGACGAAATACCTGACGGAATGATCTACATAGGAGATTCGGTGTTTGTGTATTCTAACCACGTTTAAAGGAGCTGTAGAAGTACACATAAGACGATTTACAAAGTTTTTAAAGAAATTCTACGCGTCCAAGGAAGGCATAACCATTCATCCTGGATGGATTGAGCTTATAATGTACAGAACTACTTTACCCAAAACTTCCGACGATCTAACAGGTTTATCCAAGGCTACTACGCATCAAATAACATTCGATAGCCCTGACTTCGAGAATTTTACGTTCACTACGAACAAAACATCGGAGAATGGTAAGATTTTTAGTAAAAGTATTACTTTATCTTTCCATCAGTGGACTGAAATGAACGATAAACACAACTTTATCACTATAGCTACATTAGATAAAATTTACAGTTCTATGGACTTTTTAAACGCTTATAAGGCTTTTGAGGAAAGACATATTGAAGAGCACTTACCCGCTTCGATAGATGTGAGCCTGGCTACACGGTATCTTTTAAAGATTCTTCGAGATTCTGTGCGCGATTGCATAAAAGACAACGCAGATTTAAAAGATGCAGCATCGTTGGCTGAAGAGCTATGGGTTCATAAAGTTGAAACATTCGACTCAGTAGCAATAATGCTCGATGTGCATGAAATTGCTAATAGGTTTTACGACAGAATATGGGAACATACAGACAATTTATTACTGATTAAACCTGCAATGTATATTACTATAAAATTTTTAAAGGATGTGCGATTACAAGATGTGTTGAGAGAGAGTGGGATATACTGTGTAACCCAGATACCTTTGAATACTACGAAGATTTAGAGTAAATCATCTTTTGTATATTGTTTTATTTGTTATATATTGACTCTAATAAAAATATTTATATTCATTTTTTGTTTTTATTTTTTAATTCATTCTTCTGACACATATATATTATTTTATGTTAAAAAAAAATACGTTATCATTTTGGTTAATTTCTGTTACTATACAAATAGGAGAGAATTTTTGCGCGCTTTGAAAGTAGAAACATACACTCGTGCTGTTACATTCTCGCCCCAAATGCACTTATTCACACACGTCTACTAAAACACATACAAATACTTACCAAAACACACATACGCACTTTGTACAGAAATACGTATCTGTATCATAGGTCTAAAAAATTCATATAAGGTATATCCAGACACACTTTACAGATATTAACACACCTAAGGTATTTGACATAATGCATTTATTGAATACATAACGGTAAAAAACTCCAAATACATGTCGAACGCACTTAAATACATACATTTTTCCAAACACACATACGTACACACTTAATAATATACAAATAAAAAAAAAGTTCAGAAATTTTTGAAACTGATTTGAAAAGGATTTGATAAATTCTGAAATGGTTTTTGAGAAGTTGAAAAAGTTTTGATGAATTTGAAAAAGATTTGGATTAATTCTGATACGGTTTTTGAGAAGTTGAAAAAGTTTTGATAAATTTGAAAAAAAATTGATAAATTCTGAAACGGTTTTTGAAAAGTTGAAAAATTTCTTAAACCTTTTAATTTTTCTTATCATTAGTTGACAATCTCTGCACGAAAAATATTTTCTACTATTTATTTTCTTACTGAACATATTTTAATATAATATTTATTTACTTATTTTTACTTTTTCATTTTTTTCATAAAATTAATTCTTGTTAAGGTCAGTGTTTAGTTACATGTTTTTTTTCTACAGATACTATTTATTTATTTACTTTTACTTAAGATTTTAAAAATATTTATGTATATATTTAGGAATTGTGTAGATTTTTTTTCTGTACTTATATACAGCTTGTATACATATTTTACGTTCCTTTTTTTTTAACAATTCACCAAAGTTAGATGTCTAGATATCCAAATATTTTTTTTAAAAAAGGTAAAATAATTGACTAAATATGTGACCGATTTTCCTATTCTTAAGCAAAACACTTGCACGCCTATTGCGTATTTATAACTTAGAAATAACATAATTATATGTAAAAAAAAAAAAAAAAAGCGGACATACCTGTTTAACATTCAGGTACTAAAATACCTACAATTACCCTATTGACGATAGAATTTGCATCACATTTTTACCAACACATACACAAGAGTTCAGAAATACTAACATAGGTGTAGAGGCAGATGCACATATTTACTTATTATGCACATATGATAGTACATAAACTGAGAAAATTGGGAAACTTTTTCCCCTCAATATTTGCCAGAGGTATTAAGGGGAAAAAATGAAAATTGTCAGTGAAGATACATTTTATTATTGTAAGTAAACTTCTTTTTTTGTTGTTGTTTGGTGAAACTTTTTAAGTAAAGATACTCTAATGTAGTTAGAGATACAATCATATGTTAGAAGTACAAAGGAGAAAATTGAGAAAAATTCGGCAAGTTTTTTTTAATAATACTATTTTTTATGGTAACGCATATAAGTTATTAGTTATTAAATTGAAGAACAGCAAACCGAAATCAAGTACAATTATAAAAATGTACAAAATGAAAAAATGACAAGAATTTCAAATTGCCAAGTACTGATAACTTCTTATTTATGATTTTTTATTGAAAAGAGATATTAAAATAACAGAGATTTTTCGAATGAGTGTTATAATATTTGATTATGTAATTTAAAAACTATCTAACGTAACTTTTTTACATTCCTTTCTGCATTACATTTTCTCTAATAGCAGTTTTATACCAGGAATTTAAAATAACGAAGTTCTAAGAGAAACTTTTTTTTTACAAAAAACAGAACATCAAATGCAAAATTTACATATCATAACATTCACTTTTTTTTACAAAAAACAGAACATCAAATGCAAAATTTACATATCATAACATTCACAATTTCTTACTAACAAAAGTAATTTTCAACTTGCGATAGAAGGTTTCTAACGTGAAATAAAAATTTTGTAAGGATCTTGATAAATATATGTTAAGTACCTTTGAAATTCTACTGTGTTGAAAGAATATGAAGTAGAGATATATCGTTTTTTGTGTGCTTATCTCCTAAATATTAATACTATGAAGTGGAAAATTACAAAATCAACAAGGCTTATAGGTAATTAAATCTTAATCCTTTCATTTGATTAAGCTCATTAATCTGTTGTTTCTTCACAATATTCAGTAACATCGGAATACTTAACCATTAATCCTATAATGCACTGTGTTTAGAGTCTCAATAGCAATAATTACTCGATTTAGGGTCTTTGAATTTTTCAAAAAATGTAAGCTGAGAGATCGGAACCTACCTTGAATGTTCTTGAAAGGTAAGACCTTGATTACTTGTTCAATGAGAAACAGAATACTTTAATTCAGATGTATGAGCTTTCCTTTTATAAAATATTTGTTGGCTGGACATTGTGAAATTTTCGAACATTTTTCAAAAAATTAGGGGAAAAACAATTTATTTTTCGTTTTCAATAATATCAAGTAAATGAACCAGATCCATTTTTACGAAGTGGTGACAGGACTTAGATGTGATTTCAGAAGTAACAAAATTTATTTCAGGATTTTCCAAATGTGGAAGTACTCTATTTAATACTCAATTTTCTTCAACTTTGAAAATTATACGCAACATTCCAAATAACACAGGCCTAATAATATGTAAAACTTGGCATATTTCATGAGTTGATAACGTTTTGCGCACATTCTTTTTTTTTTTTTTAGAAATACTTTGATCGGAAGGAACTTAGTTGTTTTTAGAAGAGATGGTACTTATATTTTTTCTTTACGTGTTCCAATCTTAGTAAGTTCTTAAAGTATAACGAACTTGGAGTAATTTTCAAAAATAATTGATTTACCATTTCTTAATCGCATCAGGAAATCTTAGGGTAAGCAACAGTTTTTTGTTTTTCTTTTTAGAAATACCAAGTAAACCTACTTCGGACATTTTTTTTTTTTTTACAAGACTGCTTTAAATTATGGACTTTGCGTACTTTTGGATGATATGAACTTTTTCTGAAATAACAGTTAATTTGCAGCTGCAAAAATGTACCTTTTTAGCTTTAACGACCGGCATTAGTATATTTTACATATTTTAGCAAAAAGGACACATTTCTTTTACAACTCTTATCGCCCCCAAAAGTTATCCCACAAAAATTTACCTTTTTTTAGCCTTAACGATTAGTATTTTTTATATATATATTGGCGATAAACAAGCAGAATTTTCAGCAAAAAAACATTTTTTCAACGTATAGCTCAAACGTATCCCATACATAGCATACCCCTTATAGTGTGGGCTACGACGATGTTCTGTTTAATACACAATTTTCTTCAACTGTGAGAATTATACGCAACATACCAAATAACACGGGACTAATAACATGTAAAACATGGCAAATTTCATGAGTTGATAACCCTTTGCGCACATTATTATTATTATTATTATTTTTTTTTTTTGCAGAAATAAATTGATTGGAAGGAACGTAGTTTTTAGAAGAGATGGTACTTATATTTCCTTCTTTACGTGTTCCGATGGTAGTAAGTTCTTAAAGAATGATGAACTTGGAGTAATTTTCTTAGAAAAAAATTATTGATTTACCATTTCTTAATCACACCAGGAAACCTTACGGTAATCGACTGATTTTTTCTTTATTCGTTTTTTAAAAATTTCAAGTAAACCTACTTAGAACATTTTACAAGAATGTTTTAAGTGGTGGACTTTGCGTACTTTTTGATGATATGGACTTTTTCTGAAGTAACAGTTAATTTGCGACGGCAAAAATTTATCCCACTAAAAGTTATCCCACAAAAATTTACCTTTTCAGTCTTAACGATTAGTATTTTTATATATCTTTTGGACAAAAACAAACAGACTTTTCAGAAAAAAACACGTTTTTTCAACGTATACCTCATAAGTATACCATGTGTAGCTTACCCTTTATAGTGCACTTCGGCGGTGCTGTTTTCAATAAGGTGGCGTAGAATTTCAGCCAGCTAGGAAGCTCATCTCACGGGGCGGTATCTCTCTCTAAAAATGTCTTCCTGCTTATTTGCATACTGTGGCACGGCTAAAATACGTGTTTACATGTCGTGTTTGGTAGTTTCAATCCCGAAAATATTTTTTCGACACTGAAACGACCAAACGAATGTAACACCTCGTGTATTAGCTGTAACAGTATGCGAAAGCGTTTTTAGGAGATACGATGCCCTTGATGAGATTTCCAGCTGAGCTCAAATTCTACGCCACCTTATTGAGAACAGCACCGCCGAAGTGCACTATAAAGGGTAAGCTACACATGGTATACTTATGAGGTATACGTTGAAAAAACGTGTTTTTTTCTGAAAAGTCTGTTTGTTTTTGTCCAAAAGATATATAAAAATACTAATCGTTAAGACTGAAAAGGTAAATTTTTGTGGGATAACTTTTAGTGGGATAAATTTTTGCAGTCGCAAATTAACTGTTACTTCAGAAAAAGTCCATATCATCAAAAAGTACACAAAGTCCACCACTTAAAACATTCTTGTAAAATGTTCTAAGTAGGTTTACTTGAAATTTTTAAAAAACGAATAAAGAAAAAATCAGTCGATTACCGTAAGGTTTCCTGGTGTGATTAAGAAATGGTAAATCAATAATTTTTTTCTAAGAAAATTACTCCAAGTTCATCATTATTTAAGAACTTACTACCATCGGAACACGTAAAGAAGGAAATATAAGTACCATCTCTTCTAAAAACTACGTTCCTTCCAATCAATTTATTTCTGTAAAAAAAAAAAAAAAAAAAAAAAAAAAAAGTGCGCAAAGGGTTATCAACTCATGAAATTTGCCATGTTTTACATGTTATTAGTCCCGTGTTATTTGGTATGTTGCGTATAATTCTCACAGTTGAAGAAAATTGTGTATTAAACAGAACATTGTCGTAGCCCACACTATAAGGGGTACGCTATGTATGGGATACGTTTGAGCTATACGTTGAAAAAATGTTTTTTTGCTGAAAATTCTGTTTGTTTATCGCCAATATATATATATAAAATACTAATCGTTAAGGCTAAAAAAAGGTAAATTTTTGTGGGATAACTTTTGGGGGCGATAAGAGTTGTAAAAGAAATGTGTCCTTTTTGCTAAAATATGTAAAATATACTAATGCCGGTCGTTAAAGCTAAAAAGGTACATTTTTGCAGCTGCAAATTAACTGTTATTTCAGAAAAAGTTCATATCATCCAAAAGTACGCAAAGTCCATAATTTAAAGCAATCTTGTAAAAAAAAAAAAAAAAAAAAATGTCCGAAGTAGGTTTACTTGGTATTTCTAAAAAGAAAAACAAAAAACTGTTGCTTACCCTAAGATTTCCTGATGCGATTAAGAAATGGTAAATCAATTATTTTTGAAAATTACTCCAAGTTCGTTATACTTTAAGAACTTACTAAGATTGGAACACGTAAAGAAAAAATATAAGTACCATCTCTTCTAAAAACAACTAAGTTCCTTCCGATCAATGTATTTCTAAAAAAAAAAAAGAATGTGCGCAAAACGTTATCAACTCATGAAATATGCCAAGTTTTACATATTATTAGGCCTGTGTTATTTGGAATGTTGCGTATAATTTTCAAAGTTGAAGAAAATTGAGTATTAAATAGAGTACTTCCACATTTGGAAAATCCTGAAATAAATTTTGTTACTTCTGAAATCACATCTAAGTCCTGTCACCACTTCGTAAAAATGGATCTGGTTCATTTACTTGATATTATTGAAAACGAAAAATAAATTGTTTTTCCCCTAATTTTTTGAAAAATGTTCGAAAATTTCACAATGTCCAGCCAACAAATATTTTATAAAAGGAAAGCTCATACATCTGAATTAAAGTATTCTGTTTCTCATTGAACAAGTAATCAAGGTCTTACCTTTCAAGAACATTCAAGGTAGGTTCCGATCTCTCAGCTTACATATTTTGAAAAATTCAATGACCCTAAATCGAGTAATTATTGCTATTGAGACTCTAAACACAGTGCATTATAGGATTAATGGTTAAGTATTCCGATGTTACTGAATATTGTGAAGAAACAACAGATTAATGAGCTTAATCAAATGAAAGGATTAAGATTTAATTACCTATAAGCCTTGTTGATTTTGTATTTTTCCACTTCATAGTATTAATATTTAGGAGATAAGCACACAAAAAACGATATATCTCTACTTCATATTCTTTCAACACAGTAGAATTTCAAAGGTACTTAACATATATTTATCAAGATCCTTACAAAATTTTTATTTCACGTTAGAAACCTTCTATCGCAAGTTGAAAATTACTTTTGTTAGTAAGAAATTGTGAATGTTATGATATGTAAATTTTGCATTTGATGTTCTGTTTTTTGTAAAAAAAAGTGAATGTTATGATATGTAAATTTTGCATTTGATGTTCTGTTTTTTGTAAAAAAAAAGTTTCTCTTAGAACTTCGTTATTTTAAATTCCTGGTATAAAACTGCTATTAGAGAAAATGTAATGCAGAAAGGAATGTAAAAAAGTTACGTTAGATAGTTTTTAAATTACATAATCAAATATTATAACACTCATTCGAAAAATCTCTGTTATTTTAATATCTCTTTTCAATAAAAAATCATAAATAAGAAGTTATCAGTACTTGGCAATTTGAAATTCTTGTCATTTTTTCATTTTGTACATTTTTACAATTGTACTTGATTTCGGTTTGCTGTTCTTCAATTTAATAACTAATAACTTATATGCGTTACCATAAAAAATAGTATTATTAAAAAAAACTTGCCGAATTTTTCTCAATTTTCTCCTTTGTACTTCTAACATATGATTGTATCTCTAACTACATTAGAGTATCTTTACTTAAAAAGTTTCACCAAACAACAACAAAAAAAGAAGTTTACTTACAATAATAAAATGTATCTTCACTGACAATTTTCATTTTTTCCCCTTAATACCTCTGGCAAATATTGAGGGGAAAAAGTTTCCCAATTTTCTCAGTTTATGTACTATCATATGTGCATAATAAGTAAATATGTGCATCTGCCTCTACACCTATGTTAGTATTTCTGAACTCTTGTGTATGTGTTGGTAAAAATGTGATGCAAATTCTATGGTCAATAGGGTAATTGTAGGTATTTTAGTACCTGAATGTTAAACAGGTATGTCCGCTTTTTTTTTTTTTTTTTACATATAATTATGTTATTTCTAAGTTATAAATACGCAATAGGCGTGCAAGTGTTTTGCTTAAGAATAGGAAAATCGGTCACATATTTAGTCAATTATTTTACCTTTTTTTAAAAAAATATTTGGATATCTAGACATCTAACTTTGGTGAATTGTTAAAAAAAAAGGAACGTAAAATATGTATACAAGCTGTATATAAGTACAGAAAAAAAATCTACACAATTCCTAAATATATACATAAATATTTTTAAAATCTTAAGTAAAAGTAAATAAATAAATAGTATCTGTAGAAAAAAAAACATGTAACTAAACACTGACCTTAACAAGAATTAATTTTATGAAAAAAATGAAAAAGTAAAAATAAGTAAATAAATATTATATTAAAATATGTTCAGTAAGAAAATAAATAGTAGAAAATATTTTTCGTGCAGAGATTGTCAACTAATGATAAGAAAAATTAAAAGGTTTAAGAAATTTTTCAACTTTTCAAAAACCGTTTCAGAATTTATCAAATTTTTTTCAAATTTATCAAAACTTTTTCAACTTCTCAAAAACCGTATCAGAATTAATCCAAATCTTTTTCAACTTCTCAAAAACCATTTCAGAATTTATCAAATCCTTTTCAAATCAGTTTCAAAAATTTCTGAACTTTTTTTTTATTTGTATATTATTAAGTGTGTACGTATGTGTGTTTGGAAAAATGTATGTATTTAAGTGCGTTCGACATGTATTTGGAGTTTTTTACCGTTATGTATTCAATAAATGCATTATGTCAAATACCTTAGGTGTGTTAATATCTGTAAAGTGTGTCTGGATATACCTTATATGAATTTTTTAGACCTATGATACAGATACGTATTTCTGTACAAAGTGCGTATGTGTGTTTTGGTAAGTATTTGTATGTGTTTTAGTAGACGTGTGTGAATAAGTGCATTTGGGGCGAGAATGTAACAGCACGAGTGTATGTTTCTACTTTCAAAGCGCGCAAAAATTCTCTCCTATTTGTATAGTAACAGAAATTAACCAACATGATAACGTATTTTTTTAACATAAAATAATATATATGTGTCAGAAGAATGAATTAAAAAATAAAAACAAAAAAATGAATATAAATATTTTTATTAGAGTCAATATATAACAAATAAAACAATATACAAAAGATGATTTACTCTAAATCTTCGTAGTATTCAAAGGTATCTGGCTTACACAGTATATCCCACTCTCTCTCAACACATCTTGTAATCGCACATCCTTTAAAAATTTTATAGTAATATACATTGCAGGTTTAATCAGTAATAAATTGTCTGTATGTTCCCATATTCTGTCGTAAAACCTATTAGCAATTTCATGCACATCGAGCATTATTGCTACTGAGTCGAATGTTTCAACTTTATGAACCCATAGCTCTTCAGCCAACGATGCTGCATCTTTTAAATCTGCGTTGTCTTTTATGCAATCGCGCACAGAATCTCGAAGAATCTTTAAAAGATACCGTGTAGCCAGGCTCACATCTATCGAAGCGGGTAAGTGCTCTTCAATATGTCTTTCATCAAAAGCCTTATAAGCGTTTAAAAAGTCCATAGAACTGTAAATTTTATCTAATGTAGCTGAAGTGATAAAGTTGTGTTTATCGTTCATTTCAGTCCACTGATGGAAAGATAAAGTAATACTTTTACTAAAAATCTTACCATTCTCCGATGTTTTGTTCGTAGTGAACGTAAAATTCTCGAAGTCAGGGCTATCGAATGTTATTTGATGCGTAGTAGCCTTGGATAAACCTGTTAGATCGTCGGAAGTTTTGGGTAAAGTAGTTCTGTACATTATAAGCTCAATCCATCCAGGATGAATGGTTATGCCTTCCTTGGACGCGTAGAATTTCTTTAAAAACTTTGTAAATCGTCTTATGTGTACTTCTACAGCTCCTTTAAACGTGGTTAGAATACACAAACACCGAATCTCCTATGTAGATCATTCCGTCAGGTATTTCGTCTTCCAAAAACACCAAACTCTGAAAAAAAAATAAAAGAAACAATAAAGTTATGTTTCAGATATGTTAAAAATTGAGAGTAATTTTCATAAACAGAAATTAGGTACTTACATTAGGCTTGTCTCCTGCTCTTCTTGGCTACGTCTTCTACACTTGCAGTATCTATTCTTCTTCGCTTGTCTTGAGAATGCATTGTTTTCATCTTTCTAAAAGTAAGACTCACACGTACACCCATTCTATTTTTTTGTCGCGGAATTCCATGGGTCCATGTTTTGTTCGTGGGAGGGTTCATAGTTAAGAGCGTATTTGATTTTAATTCGATCCTTTTAGTAGCATACTTGGGTCTCTTAAACACCATAGTACGTGTTTCTCCAAAACTGAGAGAGCATATAGGATAATTATCTTGTAAATCTGATTCATCGTCTTTATGTTGTCCTATGCAGTCATTTCCATTCTCGTAACGATTAACAAGAACAAAGTTAAAATCCAGTCCAGTCAGTTTCTCTACACCCTCTTTGAGTTCTTGAAGGAGGGGTGACCAAGGATCGCTTTGTAAGGTCAGCCCTGAAAAAGTGTAACACACGTTGATATTTCCAAAAGCAGCAATCTTTCTGGCAATAGGATAGGCTTTGTTCTTAATTAAAACTTGACTTTGTTCTGGCGGCAGATAAGAGATTTCCTTTTCCAGTCTTTGAAAAATTTCATCGGAAGAATTAAACACGTTTTCGTGAATCACAAGATTAAGTCCGTCTTCCATTGCTCCCGCATCTTTAGAAATGTTTGCTGCTTTCTTACAAACATTTCCTTCTGTTGAAAAATGCGTAGTACGTTTCATTTTCTGATGATTAAAACAAAATAATCAATGGTAAAACAGAAGAAAAAAAAAAGCTACTGGATTCTCCAACACTTGGAAGTTCCAGGAAATCTCACCAAAACACACCAAATAAATATCAGCAACTGAGATACACAGGGTGTTGCCAATCTCGGAATGCAAAATTTTTCCCACTCGCACTGTTGCCATTCACTCCAAATATTACAAGAAAACCAACTCAACCCTTCCGTCTAACAAAATCCCCTCCGCGATTGGCCAGCGCAGTCGGTAGCCACGCCTCCGAGCAGACAGTGTTGTCAACAGATCCACCCCCCCGGAGGGGTTTCGAACCGTCATGTTGGGAACGCGTTACAGCAAGCAGATGATGCAATACAAAAAACAAGTGGTTACTTCGGACTTAGCGATTTTCTTTTCGATGAATATTAAACACGTACATTACAGTCGATAGTAGATACACCACATTAATTAATTATCACTCTTAATACAGATTATTAATATGCTAACACGGTAATTGGTTTAATTAATTTCAATGTTGCATTAATAATAAATCAAAGAGGTTAATTAATTCCACGCAATAAAGATAGCCACGTGGGGGGGGATGTATTAAGTCAAGTAACGTACAGATTCAATCGCACTTATTAATTAATGAAATATAGTTAATTAATTCTGCGCATGAAGACTGTCACGTGGTTTTTCATTCACACTCAGGAATAACTAGTTGTCTTAATTAAGCTATTTTAATTTACCAATACACACTCGTTACCATGTGTAACTCTCGAGAAAAAAACGACAATAATTATTTACTAATTAACTACAACTCGTTTTACACTCGTTCCCGCGTGCACTTTCTAGAAAAAATCACAAGTCCGCATGTTATCAGCGAAAATATTTCCAAGTCCCCCCATTCCGAAACTAAAAAACACTTCAATCTTTAGCGGTATTAAGTCGGGCCCCGACTAGCCAGGTTGATAGGGCCTCGGACTACGGACCCATTGGTGCGGGGTTCGAGTCCCACTGCCGACAAGTAGAAATAAAATAATTTTTAAAAATAAATCCAAGTCCATAAATTATTTCTAAAATTCAATAATAGATGGCAGCACTAACATTAATTAATTAAATAAATTAACTAAAATTCAGTAATTAAATAAGTCATTAAAATCAGTTCCAAGCTCTAAAAGATTCTAAGCCCCATTCCAAAACTAAAAAGGTAGTTCCTAAACATAACACAAGATGGCAGCACTAAAATTAATTAATAATTAAATAAAATTAACTAAAATAAATTAAAAGCAAATTGTACAATTCTGGCCAAAGATTCTGCGAAAAATTCTAAGTCCCATACCGAAACTAAACCCCGTTGCCATTCCCGTGAAAAGAAATTCGGTGTTGCCACCCTGTAAAGAAATACCCTCGTAACCTTTCACGAAAATAAAAACGAAACTAATAGCAGACATCACATCCAGGAAGTAAACAACTCAACCATCCAGGAGGAAAACAACTCAACCAGCAGGAGGAAAACAACTCAACCAGCAGGAGGTAAACAACTCAACTCCACTCGTGACGTCACTTCCGGACACGCCCCCTATGACGTCATAGCCACTCCCCCTTATGACGTCACTTCCGCCGCATACAAACCTGCCTTTACTACTTACCTCCTTATATGTCTTTGTATTTTGCATTTAGTGTTATGGCAATCCTACACGAAGGGCACCTGCCTACGGGGGGTGGTATGCCTTTTTAAGTGGTTCTAACGCGTATTCACGCTACATCCGGAGAAAACCACCCCAAACTTCAGACCGTTGAATCGACAGCCACGCTGTAGGCTACCCGAAAGCGGGACTTCCACACTTCAGCTGTCTACCATGTTCAGTGTCTTATCGAGTCGGCCATGGTGAGGTCACGTCTATGTACAGTATGATATACGAAATTTCTAAATTTCTCAACAGCAAGTAGCTTATGCTAACTAATCCAAAAATTTGGGGGGGGAACTCGGAATATATCCCCCTTATCCATAAATTTTGGGATTAGTTAGTATAAGCTTTATATCTTTTAGATATTTCGTTTATCTGTTCACGACTTGTTTCATGCATTGCCCCCCTCCCTTCCAGATATCGAAAAATTTCCCTTGCAAGGCATTTGTCAGTGACTACATAATTTCACAGCGACGTAACTGCAATGCATCAATTTACATCTATGTCGCTTTTCTGGCAAACAATGGTAGGAAAGTTCATTTTAATTTCAGCACGATCGAAAGTGATTATTACAAGATACATAAAGACGACGTTTCCGACTCCACGTTGCTATGTGACTCTGAATCCTTATTACCTGCCCCACCTCCTCCTGAAGTTTGTCTCAATAATTATGGGACACCCTGTATAGTTGTTAAGCTTGTTAAAATATTTAAATATGTAATTCTTTAACTTTTAAAGTTGTACGAGAAGGAAAAAAAATTTGAGAGAGATATTTTTGTTAAAAATGTCCCATTCCTCCTAATTACTCTTAAATTGTACTACTTATTTTAAATGTACAAGTTTGCAGCTGTAATTATGTCTAAATATATATATATATATATATATATATATATATATATATATATATATAATTATAAAGTGTCACAAAGATAAATAAATGATGACATAAGTCACTACAGAGGCTATCGAAAGGAAAAGAAATACTACGGTCGATCGCATTTAAGGGATTTCAGAGAAAATATATTATAAAATAATTCTTTGCACTTTAAAAATGAACGTTAGTATTCAAATTCATTTGTATAATTCCTGGCCAGATTTGCTGAAAGATATCTCCAAGACGTTTCATGATAAAAAGTTGAACATTACTTCATTAGTGTTTGGGGCACAATTCACTAATAGGAAATTTTTTTTTACGGAAGACGTATACAAATTCAAAAAGTGTCGCTTTTTAAAAATCAACTGGAAGAATTTTTCCTAAATTAATTCTTTTCCTACATTATTTTGAACATTCTTTTTCAATTTGCGATGCCCAATTACCTCTAATGGATAAAAAATTAAAAATCGATACCGTCTTTTTCGGGCACCCTACACATAAACTAAGTCAACAGCTTTGAAAGTGACGTAATTCCACTTTATATTATAAGGAGATATTTAAGAGTTTACATTTAAATGGCTCATTCGATTTTATTAACTAATTAATTCATATTGACCAAATGATAAAAATTTTGAAGGAATTTTTTAGAAGGGACAGTTTATAGATAAAAAATTTATAGCAGATTGCATTGAGTGTTTTTATTAGCAATTTTTTTTTCAAATATGGACTCCCTTTCAAAGAAAAAAAGTTATACTTTGTATGGATGCTATTAATTTTTTAAGCATATAAAAAAATAGGCTGAAATAATAAATACTATATTCTTATTGAACATAGTCATAATAATAATAAGAATGAGTAAATATGTCTTGAAGTGGAACTTATTTTAGTTGGATAACTGGTTAAAATCTTGCATAGTACACCTATGAACATAAAGACATGAAAATGTGTGGTATTCGTTAATTTTGACATTGAACTAGAATATTTCATTCCTTTCGATGGTCTGGAATGTCCACACAATTTCATTTTTTAATGAATGACCATTCGGGCGTGACGGGATTATTTTCAGGTATGTATGTTTAAACGCTGTTTCCGCCGATCGACCCAGCATATATAAAGTTACAGGAAAAAGATGTTAATTCACACCGCTTTGACTGTTCAAACTACCCAAACAAAATGATTTCTCAGGTAAGTCATTGAAATATATTAATAATTGGTTTTAAACAACAATGGATAGAAGCATGAAAAGTAAAATAGAAAATGTTCTATTCAAATTGATACTTTACATTTAAAGATATATAAGCATAATTTTTCCCTAATTCAAAATGAATTTTTCACTTCATGATTTCATAATTAGGTGTCTCCGTGATAAGAAGACCAGTAATTCTAGTCTTGGTAATGGCCAATTCCTATAAAAGTGTACTATTCTCTTGATATATTAAATATTTCAAAAGCATATGAGCATACCATTTCTTTATGGCTTTTTTTTTTATGGCGAGGCTGTTTTATATGAATTGGCCACTATAAAGGTAATGTAAACAAGTATTATTGAAACAGCTATATATTAAAGAGTGGATGTTTCAAATGGAAAACTATTAGTATGCTCTTGAAATATTTAAATTATCATACTTTCGATTTCAACTCATTAGCGCGTAAAAAAAGTTGTACAACATTTGAAAATACATTAAAATTATTTATTATTTATTTTTTCACATAAAATATGGCATATTCATTTTGAAAATTATATGATTTCTAGAAAATTTAGTATTAACTCTTTGAAACGTATTATTTAGTTTAAAAAATAAGCATAATTATACTTAAAGAAATATTAAATCATAACCATATTTTTTTATCGTCAGACTACATAAAATTAAGAAATCTAATATTCAGTCACCGGAGTATACGTGAGGGCATGTAGTAATTAAAAGCATTGCATGTTGTCGAAGATATGCAGCTATACAATATTTTTAGTATAGTATCAAATTTTTAAGAGTTTGAGCAGAGTGATATTAATTTAAAATAAATGTAGAAATTTGGAAATTATACCATAATAATTTTTTTTGAGGTGAAGTTGAATATTTATTTTATCGAGTTCTAAATATTTCATTACGTTTTTTTATTTTTCTTTAATTTAGATTGCCATCATAGCTGTTCTTGCATCTTTAGCTTCTTCCAGTATACTGGTAAGTGGAAGTTCCACTGTTCATTGTCGCACTTTCTTCTTTTATTCTCTATATAACTTAAAATAATACATTCTGGCCAAACTTCGAAGTTTACAAAAATAATGGGTTCATAAAATTTTGTCCTACACAGCTTTTAGTTTTTGAACAATTGTTCGAGTCATACTCCTTTGACGGCAGTTTTAAAGGGAAAAATGGATTTTTTTTTCTTTTTTTATATTTTTGCATGTTGAATATGATAATGAACGACAAAGTTTATAAATAATAATACAAAAATCGCCACCAGGAGAATTTTTGGCGCTATTTAACGAATTAAATGCATTAATTTGCATAACTGTGTTCTTTGTTACGATTATGGATACCAAAGAAAAGGTTCGGTGAATTCTCATCATTCTGAAAGCTTTGTAAGTCAATCTGTATTACCAAAGTATTAACCCATTAAGCGCCAAAGCCCCCGTTACGGGAACATCAATTATATTTTTTTTTCTTAAAATATTTTAACGCAATTTACGAAATACACATTTTATATAAACATTTACACTATAGGGTGTGTTATATAGTGTAAATGTTTATATAAAATGTGTATTTCGTAAATTGCGTTAAAATATTTTAAGGAAAAATATATATAATAGATGTTCCCGTAACGGGAGCTTTGGCGCTTAATGGGTTAACTTCATTATAATGCATTACCAATTATTAATTTCATTCTGTGTTAACTTTATGCATTTCTGCCGTCCAATCAAACTCTGAATAAAAATCGAAATTCCAATTAAATTTTGAAAGGTAATTTAATGCTTTGTGTTTTCTCAACAGCCCGTCGTCCACCATGCTCCCCAGCCGTACAAGTTCGGGTATGACATCAAGGACCACCATGGCGAGCAGTACAGAGAGGAGGAAGGCAACGGCGGCCACGCAGTGAGGGGTAGCTACGGATTCACTGACGACAGGGGAATCAAGAGGCAGGTCAACTACGTCGCCGACCACGCTGGGTTCAGGGCACAGGTCAGCACCAACGAGCCCGGAACCGCCAACCAGAACCCGGCCGCAGTCCAGGTCAACTCCGCTGCACCCTACGCTCTGGGCGGACTCGGACACGGAGTCCTGGGTCACGGAGTCGTCGCTCCAGTTCTCGGACACGGAGTCGGACTTGCCGGACGCGGTCTCGGAGTCGCCGGGCTCGGATATGGTCTGGGAGGACTCGGATACGGAGCCGGTCTTGGAAGAGTCGGATACGGAGCTGGTCTTGGAGGACTCGGCTATGCCAGATACGGATATTAAGATGCCATGACCTCAAATATTCTTTGATCCTGCTTTCATTATCTCTGCACAAAACTTCACTTTTCTTTGAAGATGTACAACTGTGTACTTCTGCTACATGCTACAAGGGAGAGTTTTCTACGTTCTTTTGTTCTCACTCTAAATGCTCTTCTGAATACCTTACTACTCTTCGATTCCTTTTGTCAACATATGGTACATTCTGGCAGACTCTTTTCTGCAGAAAACTGTTGTTCTTGTGTATTTTATATTTTGAATATTTTTTGAAAAATAAAATCTTTTTTTTGAATGAATTAAACTGTATTTTGTTGCCAGAAAATTATTCAGAGTATACAGCATGTATCATAGACTTCTGAGATTGTGGTATTTTAATGTCTGGAGTGTTTTTGAGGGAAATATACCGTACAGTCCGTAAGAATACAGTTAATGCGGTGTATGTTTCAGTTGATACAATACTTTCACCAAGTATTTTATAGTTAGGCTTCAGTTATATTTAGAATATGCATGATTAAATGTCAAAAATAAACTGGAGAAAATTGCGATAGTGTTTCCAAAGAGTTATAAAATAGACATAAATGCCCAAGCTGCAAGGAATTCAAAAGATTTTCAGGAAAATGTGAAAGTGCAATAATAAATTTTACGTTATCTTGTTTTAAAAATACATATTTATACATAGACTGGTGCGCGTTTGCATACAATGTGCAGAACTTACAGGTCAAAGGACTGTTTCAGTTCATTTCGCATATTCAAATAAATAAAGAAATAAAATAAATTATGTTGATATAAGACGATAACACACTAATTGCTATCTAAACATATGTGTCGAGAATTAAATGTACAGTTTGAAAAATACCATTTTTAAAATACCCTTTTGATTTGCTCAGTTTCTAATTTTCCTAAGCTGCCACAAATAAACATGTAAGTGTGATTGTTGAGTGATTATATTACCTTCTATTATTATACTTTTATACATTGAGAAAAAAAAAAGTTCATACAACCAATAAATTTGAGTATGCATCATTCTAAATAATGAAATTTTTAAAATTTCTGTAAGTTTTTTATAATAATTCTTTAAAATATAAATTAGTGGTTTTTCGCCCTTTAAAATAACATGCTTGAATCTGCAAGATGCTAATTCAATTCTCTTAATTAAATTGCTGATTGAATAAAATGTTCGTATTAGAATTGTTTTTTTAGATGCTAAGAGTAGCCACAAAAAAACATGAAATTGAATTTTATTGAATATTCGACGGCAAATCCTAAAATGTTGTCGATTGGCATAAAAATGAGGTCTCCAAAGTTTCAGCTGGAGGATATAATGTTAAGACTTGCCTAAATAACCATGAACGGAACGTAGACGGTGAAACCTAAAAAACTTAAAAGAATTAATTTAGTGCTTTTTCAACAGTGTTCTGAAAAATATAATCGTTTGAACAACTAACGATTGACGATTAAACTCAACATCTAACAATTAACTAATTGTTAAATGCGATCTTTAAAACTAAGAATTAATCCATTGTTAATAATTTTTTTAGAATTAACGATTAGTCAATCATCAATCAAAAATTCAGTTTTATTGAACAATTAACTAGTTAAACTGGAAAATTTTCAGTAAAACAGTGCACTAAGAAATTTTACAGGGCGGGTGGACATTTTTTTTTTTTTTTTTTTTTTTACGATTTTCCAACAAAGTAATTAAAATTCAGTTTGTCCATCCGTCTGCCAGTCCATCTTTGCTCCCTAGTTCATGTAAAAAAGCTAAAATAGACTCGAAATTTAGATATACGATTCATATGGGCTGTACCGTGTTCCCTATTGTAAATATCATAAGTAGCATTTGCAGGACATCTCAAAAGGAACAGGAGAAATTCCTGTCTACGCGGGAAAATTCTTTAATAGTTCCTCACTAATTTATACCATTTTATTAATACAATTTAAAAAATGACAGGCGTTCAAAACTTCAGATTTGAAGTTCATCTGCCTATCCCTCTGTTCGAAAATTTGTGTGCCTTCTAGTTCCCGTAAAAATTAATGTATTGAATGAAAATTTGGATATGTCATTGATATGGACCACAATACTCTCAGTATAGAAAATGGTTTTGTAGTATTTATAGTTTCAAACAGGACCTCCAGGAAGATGTAGACACCTTCCAGTAAAAGTTATTTTAATTACTTAAAGTTAAAATTTCAATAGCACATTCCAATAAATGTGAAAAGTGTTTATCACTCCCAGCTTGCATGTCCGTTCATCTATCTGTGTGCCTGTGTGCACTTATCTCCTACAAAAATGTCCATATCGACTATATATTTGAATATACCGTTGATATGGCAGGCAATATATTACACCTGCTATATTTTACGTATTATCTGTAAAATTTTCTGATTTTGGAATTAATTTACCGACGTACGAATGGCAGGAGCAACGGACACTTTTACAATTTTCAAGATTTACAAACAGACAGATGGTCGGACGGACATATGTGTAGTCAGACAAATGGAATTTATAAACGCATTTTAATCTTGTTGGAAAGTATTTATGAAGTGGTCCATCTAATATAAATACACACAACACACACAAAAACTCAAAAAAAAAAAAAAAAAAAAAAAAAAAAACATTACATTCAGTTGTTATGTGCATTCAATACAATTTAATCTATAATTGCTTTAATCAAACTAATTTTATTATTAGCACTTGATTAGTTGTTAAATGTGGATTCACGATTAAACAACTTATCAGTTGCTAATTCTAAAATCAAAACTAACGATTCATTAATCGTTAACTGTAAATTTCACTATTAGCACTTGATGAGCCGTTGGTTAGTTTGATTAATAGTATTTTTAGATTAACGATTTATTAATCGTCACTTGTTTTTTGCCCAACGCTGTTTCTAGTTCCACGTTTCAACTTCTTGAAAAGACTGTTAATTATTTAGGTTAGTCTATCTGTACATGATGTAACTGAAGTAAATGTGCATGGATCTTTATAAATATAATAATATTATTAAATATTTCCATTAAATAAACAGTGGAGTTTAGCAGTTTTTAGCCAAATACAGAAGACATCGCCAAGCTTGGTTCAGTTTTGAGAATTTCTCTTTAGAGACAAAATTGTCTATAAATAGTCAAAAACTCGAAATCGGCCAATTTTAGCGACTTTTGACATACCAGTACTCTCCCGCTATGTGGCAACTCCTTTAGACAACGGTTTAAACACTTTCTTCACATTTATTTCTACAGTTTGAATAGGTTGAAACAAAACTGCAGTTGAGAAAAAACGAGGTTGGAAATTAAAAGCACTCAAGTGCTAACAAAACACTAGATATATGACGATTCCCTGTAATGCCATAAAAAAGAAATTTTGTGGAAATTGCGCTTACAGATCCACATTGTTTGACCAATCAACTTGAGATTTTGCATACAGATATATAAAACGATACGGAGAAGGTCCTGGACGACTACAAAATACTGAAAATCCACCCTTTCCCCGATGTTTAGGGATTTTCAGGGGCCGAGACTTGCTCTATATCAGATAGAGTATTATTTTGAACGAGTTTAATCTATCGCATAGACTGTCAATTTAAATTAATAATCTCTTATTTAAAATTTACGTCACGAGCAAAAAAAAAGCTCACACTGAAAAAAATATTTTGTTTAATCAACAAAAATTTTTTTAATCAACAAAATTTTCCTGTTGAAATAGAGCCAACGAAATTTTTGTTAAATTAACTTAGAATTTAGTTGAAAATATCTGGTTATTTCGACAAAACATTTTGCCACGAGCCATGTTTATTAAAATAAACAAATGTTTTGTTAATTCATCCAAACTGTTCGTTTAAATTGTTTATTTGGCTAAAATCATCCAAATTATTTTTTTAATCAATGCAATTTCTTTGTTAATTTGTGTGTTTATGGCTCATTTAACAAAATTATCTTGTTGAATTGACGATGTTATTTTTTTATCCCACCAAACAGTTGGTTGAAAATTTCAGAGGTAAGACTAATTAATTTTTTTATTCATCAAAATTTAGATTTTTATTTTAGTGTTTTTATATATCTATAATTTTTATTTGAAGAAATTCAAGTCACTTTATTTTTTGTTGTTGTTCATATGACAGTTAAAAAGCCAGAATCACTCTTCGGTTCATGGTAAAATATATATGGATGTTTAATGCTAAATAATACCCAACATTGCAGTTTAATTCTTAAAAAAGTGTTAAACAAAGCTTACTTCTTAGCGTTATTTTTAATGCGTTAACTCGTTTTCATTGCATGTATGGAGATACATCAAATTCCACGTGCATTTTTTAGACTTAATGCTACAAGTAAAAGTTCACTATTGCAATAGTTAGAGAAAACCAAATATTTCGGCTCCCGACTCTTTCTCCCAGTCCCTTCTATCTGCTAGTTTTCAATCTGAACAAGGGTGTTTTGCTTATACAGAAGGCTAATTAATACTTACAATTTGACGTACTTTTTTCCTTTTAACATTTTAAATCCTAAACGTTCATTATAAAAGTTTCAATAAAAATACAGACATATTTTATCAAGTCACGTACGTCGTTCTAGTTGTTTTCACAAAATTGCCTAACGATCAAAACATGAATTGCTTTGAACCAATCTTACTAAAAACACTAAAATAAAAATGAATTCTTTAATAAATAGATAAAGTAATTTTACTTACCTTTGAAACTTTCAATTAAACCAGAAAAAATCTAATCGAATAGTTTTGTATTTGATATCACTCATACTCAAATGCATTTTCAGACAAGTGTAAATACTCTCTTTTCGTCTAATAAGCACAATAAAGATCCCCGTTATAAGTAGCTTAGCTACGGATCCTGTAATGCTAGCTGATTGAGCCCGATAGTTTCTTGTAAGAAGCTAGTTGTTATCACTACTATTAGAACTAAATATCCAATAAAATAATTCAGGCTATTTAGTAATTATCTAAAATTGTTTTATACTTACTAAAGCTGTAAGCATGATTTTACATTTGCTTGATTATTTCACGCAAGTCTTCAGTTTCCCTGTAACTTAGAAAACTTTAAAAAAAATTGAATTATAAAATCTCAATCGAGCTCTAATGGGTCTTACAGGTAGGTTATCAAAACTAAAAATTGTCATTTTTCTGGTAAAACTTGATGAATTTGAATGACTGAAAATAATTTCAACCTAAACTGGCCTTGATAGATATAAAGATTAAACAGGGATAGTCAGATTGATACTCAGTATTTTATTTCGGTTTAATGTAAAATTTCGAAGAGAAAATAATGCTCATAAAACTGACAAATTTCCAGAGCAAGTGCGCCTTTCCCGTCCCAAGAAATCTACTACTGTGTTTAACATTAACCAGAGAGATTACACACCCGTAAGAAATAGTGACAAAAATAAGCTAACTTCTCTACAATAGAGTGCTATGCAGCTAATAAAAACATGCATATTGAAAAGATGAAGCATCTAAAAATATTTTTATGTCCAAGCTTTGACAAAACCCAAATGGAAGTCAACAATAAAAAAATTATTAAAACTGACAAAACAATGGAGTGCTCTTAAAATTAATGAGAATAGCAGAAATAATTGAGGGTGGCAGAGCAGAAATAATTGTAGCAAGAACTAGATAATACTGCAGAATTTTCGTTAAACCTTAGAACAAAATTTACATAAAGCCTAAATGAAAACATAGGAAAGATATTTCTTTGAAAATAATTAATTAATTAATAACAATAATAATAATAACTTAAAAAATCACCACCAGATGGCATCTCGCAATGTTATAATATGAACGAAACAGACAAATACATAAAATGTTACAAATGTCAGATGACTTTGTAGAGCGTTTAGTGCGAAGTCTAATCAAATGTGGTTGCCTTTACTCGCAGCCAATATCTGGAAGCTTAAAATGGCATGTTCACTGCTGAACGCAGTGGCACTATGTGTTCATCAACACTAAAGCCATATTATTCCTTATCGTAAACTCAACTCGATTCTTTGCTTCAAATTTTGAACTCATTTTCTGTAGTCCCATGAGTGCCCCACAGCTCCATCGGACTGTTCTGAATTCCTTTTAGGGCCTGACGTTGACACAAAGCTGGAAGAACAGAATCGTCGTCCTTTGATAAAATAATTTCAAGAGTAACGGACGATGCGGCTGAGTAAAGAACCATTTATCAGGCAGCATTAACAATGAAAAGATTGTGAGGTAGATGTTTTTTACCTCTGCCAGTAACGCGTTTACCAATAGGCGTTAGTGGCAGTAGCTTGTGGCCCCAAGATTACGAGGACCCCCACCCCCCCAAATTACAAATACCCACATCTAAAAACTGACTTCTAACCAAGCTTGAAATCGGGAAAAATTTAAGATTTTTTTAACCTTTTTTCATCAAAGTTTTAACAGACAATATCAAATCGTTCAAATCAGTGAAATGAACTGAATAACGATTCGTTTATTCTCTTTGTCAATAGATGAGAAGAGATGAAACTAAAAAAATGATTTCGATGAGGTGATAAATGAATTTGCAAAAATGAAATGCAGAAAGAAAGCGTTGTAAGTAGTAAATAAATATGTTAATGAATAAAAAGTATAAGTGAAAATCTCATCTCTGCTAATATTTAAAATATAAATTCCTGTTTGTAAAAAATACAACACCATATAAAGGAATCCTCAGAATCAACTGAAATTTAATTCACAAACGACTTGTACATGAATAAATTTTCAAATACAAATCAAAATTTCATTCAAATTTCCTACGCACATCAAAATCAATACCGGCCTTACGATGGTGGTTTATAACATATATACCCAATTTGAACTCAATCGAATGTACCGTTTAAACGCTACCACACTTCCAAGAATTTCACCCCACAGGTCGTAATGTAAAAGAAATCTTTGTCGTAGTCTTGTAGAAAAAGTCCTATGCCCATCAAAATCAATAACGGTCTTGCGACGGTGGTTTATAACATATATACCCAATTTGAGCGCAATCGAATGCCCCGCTTAGGAGCTATCGTGTTCACTCACATACACACATTCACAGACACACACAGACACACATACATACATCAATCTCGTAAAAATAGCATAAATGAATTCAGAAAGTTTTTTTTTATTTGTATGAAACCCTGAAGGAGCCATACATGTTTAGAGGTTAACTGAAGTTCACCTTTTAAAGATATCACTAGTATGGGAGGCCATAGGGTTGTTTATGGATGGAAGAGGGGGGAAGTCAAGAGTCCTGTCCCAGAAAGATTATTTAGTGTTGAAGAACTGCGTTACACCAGTACGTAAATCATAACAATATGGGAATTGAGGGGGGACTGTATGGCTTCTATTTGTCAATACGTATGAACTCCCATGATCACTGGTTCTTATTGTTCATCTTATGCAAAATATTTTTGGCCAGTTGATGATAGGGAAAGCGGCGTAAAATTGTAATAAAAATATTTCACTTTTCAGTTTTAATACCGCGGGATTAAGGACATAATCCCGTGGGACCAGTCCCGCAAATATTTGTGCGGGATCCTGCAGGATCCCTTTCACGTGGGATCGGAATTGCATTCCCTACACCTTATCCACTCTAATCGGTAAAGAATTAAAGCATGCTGCCTCTTTTTTGGGGGACACTCTGTATAGACTGGGTCATTTACTTTGAAAGTGCTGTAATTTTATTTTATATTATATGGGGATATCAAAGGTTTGTATTTCAATGGCTCATTCGATTTTATACAATGCATAAATTCAAATTAACAAAATGATGAAATTTTTGAAGGATTTTTTCGAGGGAACTGCTTATAAATAAAAAAACTTTTTGGATTGCATTAATTTTTATCATTAGCTAATTTTTTTGTCACAAATGGACTCATTTTTAAAGAAAAAGTCTCAACATGTTCTTTACGCCTATGCTATCAATTTTTTAAGCATATAACAAATAGTATGAAGTAGAAAAATACTATTTGATTCAAGGGAAAGTTCTGACCGTTTTCCGTATGTCAGTATTTTGCCTAGTTCAAACTACTAAAGCTACTAATACGAAATTTGGTACACGTGTGGGTTTTTCAGCGTAGGTGCTGAATTGGAGAGCATTTTCCAAAATTCGTAACTTGTGGGGGGATAGGGGCCAAACGACCTTATTACATAACCTGCGTGACCTCAAAAAAGAAAAGAGATAGCTATAAAATTCTTCCTGTAAAATTCAAAACTCACGAATACCTAAAAATTCTCTATTTCAGATCATTTCGAATAGAATCCCCGAAGAAGGAAGATAGGGAAAAAAAGGGGGAGGTTATCCAATTTTCTCGAAAGGAAAAAAAGTAACTATAAAAATCTCGCTTTAAAATTTAACAAATATGAGTCTTAGGCTCAGTTTGTTTGTAATTCAATTCTTCTTGAAAATTTATTTATTTGAATTTTATGTAAAAAAAAGGACATTAATTTCCCATAAACCTAATATTATTGAATATAGCCAATCATAATTATATGTTATGTAAATATGTCTTGAAGTAGAATTTATTTCAGTTTCATGACTGGTTAACATCTTGCATATTACACCTATGAATATAACGACATGAAAATGTGTGGCATTCGTTGATTTTGACATTGAACTAGAATATGCCATTCCTTTTGTTGATCTAGAATGTCCACATAATTCTACTTTTCAATGAATGACCATTCGAGCGTGACAGGATTATTTTCAGGTGTGTGTGTTTAAATGCTGTTTCCTCCGATCGGCCCAGCATATATAAAGGTACAGGAAAAGAATTGCAAATCACATTGCTTTGACAACTCAAACCACCCAAACAAAATGATTTCTCAGGTAAGTCATTTAAATATTCCAATCATTGGTTTCAAACAATGATGGATATAAACATTAAAAATAAAAGACAAATTTTGAATTCAAACTGATATTTTACATTTAAAAATATAAACATAAATTATTTTTTCTAAGTCGGAAATAAATTTTTCCCTTCATGATTTCATAAACAAATTGTGCTAAATGTGATTGAAATAGCTTTACACATAATCGAGTGAATGTTTAAAATGCAAAACTATTGGTATGTTCTTGAAATATATAAATAATTATATTTTAGATTTGACTGCATTAGAGCGGAGAAAAAACTGTATTACAATTTGTATTTCACACTTAAAGATTTTTTTAACATAAAATATAACATATTCAGTTTAAACAGTATATGATTTCCAGAAAATTTAATGCTATTTCGCTGTAACATAACTTTTATTTGAAATCGAGAGTACAAGTGTAACATGTAACAAATATGTAAACAGAAAAAAATCATGAAAAAAATAGGAGAAGAAACTTTTAATAACTTGTCCCAAATACTCGTGCACTCCAGATCTACAAAAATGATTCTTTTATTCTCCATAAGTGACGTAAAAATTCTTTTCAAACAAGGAGATATGAAGCATAAATAAATATAAAATGATAAAAACCATATAAAATATAAGATGTCCGATATTCAGTTACCTGAGTATACGTGAGGATGTATACATTAAAAGCATTAAACATTATCGAAGGTATACAGCTTACAGTATTTTGAGTATAGCAACAAAATTTTAGGGGTTTACGCAATATTACATTAATTTAAAATAAATACTATGTAGAAATTTGAAAACTATAGGATATTAATAAACTTCATCAAAAATTTGAATATTTATTTTATGAAGTTCTAAATATTTCTTTTCTTTTCTTTAATTTAGATTGTCATCTTAGCTGCAGTTGTGTCTTTCGCTTCTGCTAGTATACTGGTAAGTGTAAGATTTATTAAGGACTATTGTATTTAAATAAAATATTCTTACCAAACTTCTTAATTTATAAAACTAATGGACTGATAACAGTTTATTCCAGTTTGCATGGTAAAATTTTAATACTAAAAAAAGTATTTCATTGAATTAAAATGCTTTAGTTTGCTATTAATTTGAAGCCCGTAAGTTTACGTAGGCTATCACACCTTCGTAACAATACCATCCTGGAAAAAAAAAAAAAAAAAAAAAAAAAAAAAAGATCCCGATTGCTCTACCATCCTGAAAAAAAAAAAAAAAAAAAAAAAGATCCCGATTGCTCTACCATCCTGAAAAAAAAAAAAAAAAAGATCCCGATTGCTCTACCATCCTGAAAAAAAAACAGATCCCGATTGCTCTAAGAATGTGTATTCTATTGAACGCTGCAGGTGTCACCTTTTGGAAGCTAAAACCTCTTTAATTCTCTAATTTTCGTTATAGACTAAAATATATTACCTTGATATATGGATAATAGAATTGACGCAAAAACCAAATTTTTGAGTTAAGACATTATTGCTGAATGGGTGCAATGCATAATTTACAACCGTTAGATTGCAATTGTTACATTTTTTTAAAAAAAAGCTCTCGAATTTAAAAAAAAAATGTTTAACTAGAAATAATTTATAATTTTTGTGAATTATAACCAATTGCTCCTTCAATCGCTTCCTCAATAACATATACAAGTAATCCCGACGAATATGTTTGAATGTTAAAATAAATAAAAACTTTATTAAATTCTTTTTCATCCTAATTAAGAAGATCTACATTTTACTGTCGCAAAAAAAAATGCAAAAATAAGTACTTATGTTTAAGAGAAATTTGAGACATGAACAAAGTTTTCAGTTTCAGAAAAATTCAAGTTATTAAGAGAGTATCTAAAATACTGGCATATCCTTTGACCGTCATTTCGAAAATATTCATCTGGTGATGAGTGGGTTGAAATCACTTCAATAAAATTTTAAATGTTTTTTTAGCATAACACAATTTACAAAATTTTAGCCCCATTTTCAAGGATTTACTTATTTAAGTTATAAAATATGAAGATTAACATTCTTTTTTTTTAGTTATCAGTAACTTTCAGCTTTTCGAAACAATTTTAAAACAGCATGGTACTTATAAACAGTACTTTAGAGAATTTTAAAAGAATAGGTAAGATAAGCACCGAGGGTGATAGAGAGAGAGAGAGAGAGACATAAAGAGAGTTTCAAACCCTTGACAAAATAAATAAAATGCGGATGAAATTAACATTCTCTGTCCAGATGAGCATTAAAATAAGTCAATAAAATACGACGAAATAAACCATAAGATTAGTAATTCCAACAGCATAGAACGGCACAAGTGTTTCGAAATTTCGTCATATTCAACCAAATAAGCCATTCAACAAATTTCTGATGAATTTTGAGAGCAAATTTAATTATTTTTGCTTTTTTCAACAGCCCGTCGTCCACCATGCTCCCCAGCCATACAAGTTCGGGTATGACATCAAGGACCACCATGGCGAGCAGTACAGAGAGGAGGAAGGCAACGGCGGCCACGCAGTGAGGGGAAGCTACGGATTCACGGACGCCAGGGGAATCAAGAGGCAGGTCAACTACGTCGCCGACCACGCAGGGTTTAGGGCACAGGTCAACACCAACGAGCCCGGAACCGCCAACCAGAACCCGGCCGCCGTACAGGTCAACTCCGCCGCACCCTACACCCTGGGCGGACTCGGACACGGAGTCGCCGCTCCAGTTATCGGACACGGAGTCGGACTTGCCGGACAGGGTCTTGGAGTCGCCGGTCTCGGATATGGTCTGGGAGGACTCGGATACGGAGTCGATCTTGGAGGACTTGGATACGGAGCCGGTCTTGGAGGACTTGGATACGGAGCCGGTCTTGGAGGACTTGGATACGGAGCCGGTCTTGGAGGACTCGGCTATGCCAGATACGGATATTAAGGTGCCATGACCTCTTTGACCTGCTTTCATTTTCTCTGCACAAAACTTCTGTTTTCTTTGAAGGTGTACATGGGCATTCTCTTCCTTCCCTGTATTTCTACTACATGCCACAACGGGGAATTTTCTGCGATCTCACTCCAAATGCTCTATTCTCAATATCTTGCTACTCTTCGATTCATTTTGACACAATAAGATATATTCTGGCAGACTCTGTTCTTCAGAAAACTGTTGTTCTTAGGAAAAATAAAGTATTTTTGAATAAATTAAGCTGTATTTTTTTATTATAAATATGTGGCGAGTACACAACATGGGTCATTTTAATCCAAGGAACACAACATGGGTCATTTTAATCCCAAGAAATCTTCACAATTACGCTACATCAACCAGGGGGGGGTTACGTACCCATAAGAAATTCTGACAAAAATGAGCTGCTTTCTCCACAATAGGGTGGTATGCAGCTAATGAAAGCAAGCTTGATGAAAGGAATAATTATTGTCCATCTAAAAATATTTACTGTCCATGTGTTGAGAAAACCAAAATGGAAATAAACAATATATATATCCTGACAAAACAGTGGCATGCTTTTAAATTAGCACAAATAATTGAGAGCGGTGTGTAGCAAGAACTACGTAATCTATATAAATAAAACAGAGTGTAAACTGTCCGTTAGTTGGTTGGTTAGTTAGTTAGTTAGTTAGTTAGTTAGCGTTTTTGTTTGTGTCTCGCGTAGCTCCGAAACGGGTGATCGTAGACCAACCAAATTTTGTATGGAAACTCTCCAGAACGGGTCCCGACATACCTCGAAGCGATTTTTTCGAAATTCGAATTACTTTAGGAGATATCGATAAAAAAACGTGTCGCAAAAGGTTCATTTCTTTGCTTCGCCATTTCGCAATTGTAACCCCGCAGTGGAATGAGTGAGAATTTAAGCATATCTAGGTTGCCATATTTGGCAAGTTTATTAAATGATTCGGACTCTTGAAGTAAAAATAAAAGAATAACGATTTTTTTGTTTAGATTATATGTAAGGTTGTTTTTTAATTAAAATATCTTGTGCATGTGAAATCAGAGCAGGAATGAAATGTTTTATACTCAAAAGAAAAATAGGATTTGGAAATTTCCCGATACTAAAATGTGCAACTTTTTAATTTGCCGAAAAATAAAATGGTTGATGTGCAATTTTGAGGAGATGATTTTAACGCTTGGCGCAATTTATCGTAATTTCATCGGCTTCCACTTGGATTATGAATACACCTGAAAATAAGTTTTTGAAATGTTCATTCAGTTGGAATTGTGCAATTTTCTGCGCAGCTTTTCTCCATCTATTTCTAATGTATTACATCCAGAAAAAGGATATTATAAATATCAATTTTAATTTTGTTTAATCACACTCATGAATTATGATATACTTTCCAACTTAATGAAATAAGGAACGAAAATAGGGAAGACCCATGGATTATAATACACTTTTAATATATAGCACTTTAGTACGTATTAAAAATCTGAAAATGTTTCAGATTTTCTTACTTTTTTTTCTCTTTCCGTTTTTTGATAAAGGACACTATATCCAGAAGCTCTTCAGGATTAATATAGGACGAAAATAATTTGTTACTTTTTGTAGGTTTTTATCATTTAACCATCTTATTTTTGCAACCATGGGCGGCCCGAAACAGTAAGCATGGCATCTGAGCGCCGGCTTCGAAAGGGCGTCATTTTGAACACAAGAACTAAGTAGAGCATAAAAGGGGGCGTCTTTTTTATATTAGCAGAGGGTGACACTTACCGTAGGGCCGCTCCTGTTTGTAACGTTCTTAATTTTAAATTCCATTCAGAATCTGAGAGATTTCAGTGCCCAGGAAGCCGGTGAGGATCAGGATTCTCTCCGAACAAGATTTATTAAGATGTCGAACCAATTGGTCGCTGGAGGCGGCTAGTATTTACATAAAACCTTGGTGAAAACATGGGAAAGATATTTCAGTGAAAATAATCGTAATAATGATAATAATGATGATAATATAATTTAAAAAATCCCCACCAGATGGCATTTCGCAATGTTGTAATGCGAATGAAACAACGAAATGCAGAAAATTAGAAAATATTACAAATGTCAGATGATTTTGTAGAGCGTTTAGTGCAAAGCCTAACCTCTGTGGTTGCCTTTATTCGTAGCCACCATCTGGAACCTTAAAATGGCATGTTCCACTGTGGATCGCAGTGGCGCTATGTGTTCATCAACACTAAATCCATTTTCTTCCATATCGCAGACTGAACACGATTCGGCTGCTTTAAACCTTGCCATCATTTTTTTGTAGCCCCATAGGTGCCCCACAACTCCATCAAACCTTTTTGAATTCCTTTTAAGGCCGGGCGTTGACGCAAAGCTGCAAGTGTCGAATCGTCGTTTGTTGGTAAAAGAATTTCACGACTAACGCACGATCTTCCTCAGTAACGACCATTCTCAAACGAAAGAACGATGAAGCTGTAAATTAGATGTTTCATACCTCTGCGTGGCTAGTGAATTTGCATATTAGCATTTACAGCAGTGTGAAACGCCATCTCGTGGAGATTTTTGAATAGTTTTCGCTGTACATCGCTCTAAACAGGGAACCTTTAATTATGAGAACACCCTGTACTACATTTATACTGCATATTTTCTAACAATAGATATACTGCTCCTCCACCATAAGAGCTCCCATGGACGCGAACAGGCATGCGCAAACAGAAAGAGTCCATTCTCACAATAGGGTTGAAGATACAAAGCAAATAGAATGTTTACAAGTTGTGGACAGTTTCAGAATCAAAGGAAAACGACAGCCACAAACGAGCAATTTTGTTTCCAATAAAAGGAAATTAATAATGGTGGTTTAATACTTAGCTCTTCTTCACTTTATATCGCAGCCCAGCGCAGCGCAATTAGCTCTGCGCATCTTTCTACCCATGACCCCATCTGTGTTTGAATTCGCCCTCCGTAGCCCGTGGTCGCGCATAAGGTGGGAGAACAGTAATGTATAGGTTATTCAAAGTAATGAATGACAAATAGCAAAAAATTAATTTCGAAATGTGATAAATAATAAAGCACTTGTGTACACTAATTTTATTTATTTATTTTCATTCACTATATGTTGTACTCTTTTCTTAAATATATAGGTTTGAAACTGTAATTCAGTAGATAAGTTGCAACATTCATTATTGCTGTACAATCATGCATTTTAATGCACATTTAAACAATATCTAGCCATGTGCTATAACAAAACAAAACAGAAACATTTTATTTTGTTACTAGCTGAAGTACCCGTTCTTCGCACGGGAATGAATGGACTTTTTGATATTACGATTTGTGGTGATTACTATTTATTGTAATAAAGAGATATAGCAAAATGGATATCGCTTTATATTGTGTTCAATAATCTTGCATACCGAATTTCAAGGCAATCGTTTGTATGGTGCAGAAGGTCATGCGGCGTAGCGCAATCTAGTGGCGAGTTTTAGCAAAACGGATACGGCGGAAATATTCTTCGTACTCAGATATCGATGAATACGAAATTTCAGGACGAACGGCTGGACAGCCCTGTGAAGTTCATGTGTTGACGCGACATCTAGTGGCAAATTATATAGGAAAATGGATAGCGCCAAACTCTTCCCCGTGTTCAAATATCTATGTATACCTATTTTCATAGCGATCAGTTGCACAGTCAAGAAGTGATGCACTGCAGCGCGATCTAGTGGTTAATTAATGATTTGCTACAGTGCCGTCAAGTGGCGAGTTATAGCAAAATGGATAACGCCAAAATATTCTAATTGTTCAAATAGCTATGTATACTGATTTTCATAGCGACCGTTTCAATGGTCAAGAATTTGGCCTGCTGCAGCGTCATCTAGTGGCGAGTTAAAATAATAATGCATTGCAGTGCCATCTAGTGGTGAGTAACATCAAAAGGAACACAGTTAGAATATATTCTTCGTGCTGAAATGTGTAAGTATAAGAAATTTTATGCCGGTCGGTCGAACGGTATAGAAGTTGATGCGTTGCAGCGCCATTTAGCGGCAAGTTACAGCAAAATGGATAGTGAAAAATATTCTCCGTGTTCTAATATCCGCGAGTACCAAATTTCATCGAAATCGGTAGGACGATATTCGCATAGTAAACGGCTAAACGGAATAGAATTCGACGTTCTGCTGCGCCACCTAGTGGCATGTTAGAGGAAAACGGATAGCATAAAAAGCTTCTCAATGATAAAAGACTTAGGTGAACCAAATTTCATGGTGCAACGGTGCTAGAGTTTTTCAACCTCATACACACATACCAACATTCATTTTTATCTATAACCAGTGTCATTATATATCCCAGTCTCAAATAAAATCCAGTTTCAAATCTAAGCCTCGCCAAAGTGCCAACATACGCCATTGTGCAAGCGTTTGTTTAGGAAATCATTCGAAGCATTGACTTAGCAGCAATCAATATGGAAAATGGTTCGACCGCGAAAAAGTAAAGCAAGCCTTTATTTCAAAAGTGAAATCCCTTAATACAGCCGAAATTTTTAAAATTATCAACTATAACGTGTTTTATTCATCGTTACTCCGATGTAGTAAATGAGATTTCAATTTTCTGAAATTTGGCGGAATTCCCCCAACTTAAATCAATGTACTCATTTGGCGAGAATTCTGGAGATAGATCGCTTGAAATCCCTTAACAACTGCATTATTTCTTCACGGATCATTAAAATTTAACGCTGTATTCTAATAAAACCTTTACACTTGTTTTCAAAAATCTATTTCCTTAAGCTCTCAATAAATTGCGTCAAGCCGAAATCTGTGCAAACCGCTAGAACTCACTTTCTCAAAATCGGCATTTGAGCCATTTTATTTTTTCGCCAAACTAAAAAAAATTACCTATTAGCCTCGGAAATCTTCAATTCTTATTGTTTTGCGTATAAAACATTTCATTCCTGCTCCGATTTTCCATGCACACGATGTTATAATTTAAAAAAAAAATAACCTTACGAATATAAAATAACAAAAAAAAAATCGTTATTATTCTTTTATTTTTACTTTGAGAATTTAAAACATCTTATTCGGCAAAATCGCCAGACATGGCAACCACGATCCTTATTTCACACTTTTTTCATTACAGGGGTTACAATTACGGAAAGCTTTTTGCGTGGAGAACATAAAAAATCTCTTAAATTCTGGGAACGGGTGGACTTTCAAAGTTTTAAAGTGGACTATGATTTATTCTATATTATTTTACATATCTGTGCAAAATTTCAGGCTGATATGTCCATTTTTGTGGATTTGTATACAACTCAAATCCACAAACAAACAAACAAACAAACAAACAAACAAACAAACAGAATTTCATTTTTATTTATAAGATTTGCAATACTATACATGGTGTTCAAAAAATATGGTAACACGCTTCAATTCTTTGTCCATTACAAATAAGTGGGAAATGTAAGTTGAAGAAATGTTCGACATAGGTAGGAATAGGTAGGAATAGGTAGGAATAAAGACTTCGTCAAGAAAATGTCCCTCTCATTGATTTTCAAAACGTGACACTTTTTAATTTTTTATATGACCCCAGTACAAAAATTTCAAATTAAATGAGGCCTATGCACTATTGAGATGATGTACAAAATTTGAGAGTTTTATCTAAGTATATGTATAATCTAAAAAGCGTCCAGATATATGAAGATAAATGTACGCTGACTTACGCCATTTATTAGATGTTCTCGAAAAATAAAAATTCACTTCGGACGATCGCATTTCAGGTGTAGCATAGAAATTACAAAAGGTAATAATTTTTTCCACTCAGACAATAAACGGCCTCACCATGGCACAGTGGTTATGCACTGAAAATGGTAGATGGCCGAAGTGTGAAGGTCCCGGGTTCGGGACCCTAGCGCGCGGCTGTCGATCTAACGGTCTGGAGTTTTGGTAGGTTTTCTCCAGATGTAACGTGAATACGCGTTAGACCCCCTTAGAAAGTCCTCCTATCAAGGCACCCCCCTTGGCAGATCGCCCTAGTGTAGCGTTGCCATAATAACACACACACTGACAATAAACGCTTACATTCAAAGTCATATATAGTTCCTGACTATCTATGTTTAAAGATATCTACGGGGCAATTCACGATGAAATATTGAAATATTGCACATCACCTCATTAGTGTTTGGGGTTCAATTTAGTAACAGGAAATGTTTTTCCACGGGGGTGGTGTACAAATTTAAAAAATGTCATTTTTTGAAAAGTAACTGGTAGAATCCTTTCCTAACATAGTTCTTCTCCCAACTTAATTTGAACATTTTTTCAATTTGCATTGCGCACATTTCAAATGGATACAGAATTAAAGCGCGTTACCACCTATTTGACACACTCTATATATAAGCTGAGTCATTAGCTTTGAAAGTGGTGTAATTTCATGTCATATTATATGGGGATATTTAAGGGTTTGTACTTGAATGGCTCATTCGATTTCATTCAATATGCAAATTCAAATTTGAAAAAATGATGAAAATTTTGAAAGACTTTTTAGAGGAATTGTTTGTTGATAAAAAGCTTATAGCAGATTGCATTAATTTTTATCATTAGCTAATTTTTGTCGAAAGTAGACTCACTCAACCTATAATCTACATTAAGTGTCTTAAGGGGACCCGGTAAGAAAAATGCTTTTTTATTCCATTAAATACTTTAAACTTTTATGTTTCTAACGATATATACACAAGTTTATCGGAAAAACAAAAGTACTAAAAATTTTTATATTTTCCCAAGTCACTTCATAGTTTATACGCCATCTAAAAATCTTTAAAACGGATCTCAAAACTATGGATTTTACAGATTCGTGTTCCTTTTAATCAATATCTGTTAAACTTATAAACTCAATTTTTTAATGACAGATATATCATATTATATTACATCCTTTAGCATAGCGGGTTGTTAATACATTGAGAATTATTCATTTTAGTCAGCAAGATTCTATCAAAAACGGAAATTAATAAGTTTTCAGTACACATAATTATAAGTTGAATATTATAAGTTTTCAGCAAAAAATCAATAATATCTTTTTATTTAGAAAAAAACTGACGCATTAAAATATGTAAAATATGTTATTCCAACTGCTGTAAAAATTATGTACCATTATCTTTTACCATTTCTGAGAAAAAGGTAGATAAAGTTGATGAATTTAACATGGCGGAGATGGGTCTTACCCAGTCCCTTTAAGCACATAATAAATAGGCTAAAGTAATAAATACCATATATTCTTATTGAGTAGAGTCATCATAATTATAATATTATGTAATGACATTAACTGTTGAACTTACTATGTCATGAAGTAGAACTCATTTTAATTGCATAACTGGTCAGCATTTTGCATTTACACCTACAGATATCAAAACATGAAAATATGTGGTATTCGTTTTGACATTGAACTAGAATATGCCATTCCTTTCGTTGGTCTGGAATGTCCACACAATTTCATTTTTCAATGAATGACCGTTCGGGCGTGACAGGATTATTTTCAGGTATGTATGTTTAAACGCCGTTTCCGCCGATCTGCTCAGCATACATAAAAGTACAGAAAGAAGTATGGCAGATCACATTGCTTTGACTGTTCAAACCACCCAAACAAAATGATTTCTCAGGTAAGACATTGAAATATACAAATCATTTGTTTTAAACAGCAACTGATATAAATATTAAAAGTAAAATATAAATTTTTCTATTCAAACTGATATTTTACATTTAAAAATATAAGCATCAATTACTTTTTTTTTTCTTCCTAACTCGGAAGCGAATTTTTCACTTTATGATTTCATAAACAAATGGTGCTAAGTATGATTGTACTACTTGCACATTAAATGGTGAAAGTTTAAAATGTAACACTATTGGCATATGCTCTTGAAATGTTTAACTTACTATACTTTCGATTTTAATATATTAACTAAGAAAAGCTGTATTAGGATTTGAATTTCACGTTTAATGATCTTTTAGAATAAAATGTGACATATTCATTTTTATTATGACGTGATTTCAAGAAAATTTGATATTAGTTTGCCGAAACATTAATTTTTAATTTAAATTGAAAGCAATATAAACAACAACAAACAAACAAACAAAAATCATGAAAAAAAGTAACTTTTAATATTTTTAATGCTCGTGCACTTCAGGTTTACAACAATAATTCTTTTTTCCTTCATAAATAACTTAATGCTTTTTGAAAAGGAGTTATGAAGTACAAAGAAATATTAAATTATACAAACTGTATAAACATAAGAAATCTAATATTCAGTTACCGGAGTATATATATTAAATAAAAACATAGCAAATTCTCAGAGATATACAGTTATATACTACTAGCTGCGTGCCCGTTCTCCGCACGGTAGGGAACGAAACTTTTTCTTACATGTACAGTTCGAATTGATTCCAGTGATTTGAGATCTAAAAATAAGCAGAATGATTTGACTCTTGGCGTAAAGTTACTCATTAGTTATTTGTAAAGTTAGTATAAGTACTGACCTGAGACCATTGTTAATATTATGACGCAAAAAACTATGTCGGTGTCATTCGCGATCAGAAAAGAAAAGCGTGACGGTTTGCAGTGAAAATTCCTAATTTAAAAAATGTCTCATTTCTGCATCACACTCTTTTTTAGATTTAAGTTATGCCATTAATACCTTAGATACTACATGATGTGGAGAACCGTTTTATTTTTTAATTAACCCATTTGTGCCTGGATATTTTTGCGACTTTCTTCGATTTTTACTGATAGCAGAAATTATAGATAAATTTCTGATGTGAACTTCTTGAACAAGGGATGATTTCTTTTAAAATCATTAAGCATAAAAATCGAAATATCAACATCCTACTTGGTCATGTTAAAATATTTTGTAGAGTTGAGGCTCAATACTCATGAACAAAGGGTAGGAAAAATAAATAACGTTTTCGACTAATAGCGAAAATGCCGTCCCAAAAAAGGGACACTAGGCATAAATGGGTTAAATAGTTGTGTACCCGCTCTTCGCAAGGCAAGAAGGGAACATTTTCCTAAAATGCCATCATAACTACTTGTGACAAAACAGAATCTCCAAGAAAAAAGTTGTGTTACAGTCTTTTCTGTTGAAACTACCGGGGGGATATATTAACGCGACGTAGAATTACTTAATGTTTTGTTAGCTGTGATGTAATACGGCTGTTGAAAAATGAATAGAAGACTTAGTTTCACGAAATATTTATTAATGCGGTATATTCTACTTTGATCAATATTGTCTTATCATATCTACTTACTATTACTTATACTATCTTTTACTGATACCCATACAATATATTTTCGTTTTGCAACCGTTAATGCTTAATTTAAAGAAACGGTCTATCTAGACCGTTGCCACGAATGTAGTCTATTACACGTTGGTGATTCTTTGCAATTTATGCATTAGCATAAGCGATAATCATTTCCCTTAATGGTTGCCACTAAATCAGCTCTCCATAAATTTTTACGCATAATTCTTGTCAGATTGGCGTATTTAGCACCACGATTATCGCACGGGCAAATCGGGACTTTGCCCAGGGGCCTCCGGCTCGAAATGGCTCCCAAATTCAAATGTTGTTCTTTTTCTATAAAAAAAAATTATGAAAAATAAACCAAATTTTATAGACGGGGGCCCCCAAATTCAACAATGCCCGGGGCCCCCTGTTGGTCATAATCAGGCCCTGTTTAACACCGCAATATATTTCTTGCGATTCGAAAACGTGACCCGTTTAAAATCTCAATTGAAAATAATGCTGGATAATTCACTTGTGAAAAAACAGCATACAATTATTTTTCTGGCAACGTAAAATAAAATATGGAATTATTTCATGCGTGGCATATGTTTTGCTTGTGAGTCCGTTATTCTGATTGAGTTTCGAAAGGGGTTTTAAACTCGTGACGTCAAAGTGGCGCACATTTCACATGTGAAAGCTCGCTTATTTTTAAATAATTTTATTTATTTTTTTTCAACTGGCAATTTTAATCATTGTTACTGTCTCCAAGACAACCAAAACGCAAGATATCAGACCGAAAATTTTAAGCTGCTAATATTGAAATGAAAATAATTATTTACTTAAAAATTCGTAAAAAATCTCCTAATTTATATTTTCTTCTGGTTTTTCTTTTAAAAGAGGGCGAAATGTATGCTCCGTCATTTGACAAAATATAAAAAAGTTATGACGGATAGAATTCAAGATGCAGCAATTTCAAAAATATTTTACGAAAGTCAGCGTCAAATTTAATTTTATTTGAAAAATTCCCAAAAATCTGCAAATTATGTTAGACAGTCCGAACAAACAATTTTTAAAATAAAATTTTCTCCTCTATCCGATGATGTAAATTTCGTTTTCTTGCGAGTGTAATTACCGGCGTTATTACGCATTAAGCGAGAAAAATCGCTAAAAATCGGACAAAACATAAAATAAAACATTTTCTAATTCGAATTTCGAAAAAATCGCTCCGAGGCGTGTTAGGATCTGTCCTAGTGAAGCCGTATGCAAAATTCGGGAGGTCTGCGACCAACCGTCTGGGCGCAATGCGATCCAGAGACGAGCGCAAAAAGATCGGTGGCCACAAACTTGCCTACCTACCTACATAGCTACATACAATGTTTACTCTCGGATTTTATTATATAAGATTTTTAGTATAGTATAAAAATTTTAAGGGTTCAAGCAGAGTGACCTTAATTTAAAGTAAGTACTACGTAGAAATTTGAAAATTACACTACATTAATAAACTTTCACGAAGTAATGTTGAATATTTATTTCATCAAGTTTTAAATCATTTATTTATTTACTTAGCATTTTTTCCGTTTTCTTTATTTTAGATTGCCATCTTAGCCGTAGTTGCATCTTTCGCTTATGCTAGTATATTGGTAAGTGGCACATTTATTATGCACTACTGTATTTACAAAAGATTCTGACCAAACTTCTTAATTTATAAAAATAATGAATTCATAAAAGCTTATTCACACATAGAACTTTTTATAATTATTTGAGTCATAGGCCCTTATCGGCAATTTTTAAAGGAAAAATTGAATTTTGTTACTTGCTGGATATGATAATAAATGACAGAAGTTATGAATATTACATATAGAGTGGTTAAAAAATAACGTGAGGTGTTCAGAACTCTCTAGTGAGTAAAGTATTGGTCGAAACATGAAACAAATTAGATGGGTATTCGTAGTGGACTATTGGATTCGGATTTTTGGAGGGGGGGGGGAAATTTATACCAAAAGTCGCCACTAGGGGAAATGTTGAAGCTTCTTAACGAATAAAATGCATTAATTTGCATAATCCTGTTCTTTGTTACGATTATGAGAGTAAAAAGAAAGGCTGGGTGAATTCCCATAATTCTGAGATGGCTTCTATTCTATGGTTCCGTACTTTATTAGTCAGTCTGTATTACCATTCTGTATTGCCAATATATTAACTACAATGCATTCCAGAAGTCCAATCGAAATTTCAATAAAATTTGTGAGCTGATTTAATTCTCTGTGTTTTCTCAACAGCCCGCCGTCCACCATGCGCCCCAGCCATACAAGTTCGGCTATGACATCAAGGACCACCATGGCGAGCAGTACAGAGAGGAGGAAGGCAACGGAGGCCACGCAGTGAGGGGAAGCTACGGATTCACGGACGCCAGGGGAATCAAGAGGCAGGTCAATTACGTCGCCGACCACGCTGGGTTCAGGGCACATGTCAACACCAACGAGCCCGGAACCGCCAACCAGAACCCGGCCGCCGTCCAGATCAACTCCGCCGCACCCTACGCCCTGGGCGGGCTCGGACACGGAGTCCTGGGTCACGGAGTCGTTGCTCCAGTTCTCGGACACGGAGTCGGACTGGCCGGACACGGTGTCGGAGTCGCCGGGCTCGGATATGGTCTGGGAGGACTAGGATACGGAGCTGGTCTTGGAGGACTCGGATACGGAGCTGGTCTTGGAGGACTCGGATACGGAGCCGGTCTTGGAGGACTTGGCTATGCCAGATACGGATATTAAAGTGTCATGACCTCAAATATTCTTTGATACTGCTTTCATTATCTCTGCACAAAACTTCACTTTTCTTTGAAGATGTACATGGGCATTCCCTCCATACTGTGTACTTCTACTACATGCCAAAGTGTGCAGTTTTCTTCGGTCTCACTCTAAATACTCAATATTCTCAATATTTCGTTTCCCTTCAATTCCTTTTCTGAACATATGATACTTTCTGGCACACTCTTTTCTTCAGAAAACTGTTGTTCTTGTGTATAGTATGCTTTGAATATTTTTGAAAAATAAAGTCCTTTGAATTGATTAATGTCTGTTTTGTTATTATAAATATGTACAGAATCACCCAAAGAAGTCTGGGATTGTGGTGTTTTAATGTTTCGAAAGTTTTTTAAGCAAATATGTAATAGAACCCCGAAAGAATTATGCAGTTACGCGGTTTATGTTTCAACTGAAAGAATATCTTCCACAAGTATTTTATAGCTAGATTTCAATTATGTTTGTAATACACCTTATTAAATGCCAAAAGTAAACTGAAGAAAGTTACAAAAGTGTTTCCAAAGAGTTAACAAATGGACAAAAGTACCCTACCTACAAGTAAATCAGAAGAGTTATAGGAAGATGTGACACTTCAGTAGTAAATTTTATACAATGATTGTCTCAAAAATGCATACTGGTACTTAGATCAATGCACAATTGTATCCTATTTGCAGAACTTAGACAGAAGAGACCTGTTTCAATTCATTTTACATATTCAAACAACAACAATAAAAATATTCTTATAGACATCAGACGATATAATTCTTATCTAAGCACATGTGTCGAGATTGAATTTACCATTAGAAAATACACTTTTTTAAATTGATTTGCTCAGTATCTAGTTTTCATAAGCTGCCACAAAATTAACACATGAGTAATGATTGTAAAATGGTTACATAGAGTTCCTTTATTAAATACTAGCTGAAGTACCCGTCCTCGACGGGTTAGTGAATGAAATTTTCCAAAAAGCAAGAATTTTCGTCAGCATTGTAGGAGTACACAGAATGGATGTGGTATGTTGCCAAAGTAAAGAAAGCAAAGTTATAATTTTCATGTATTGTTAAAATATTACAGGTTAGAGTGTAACTAAGTAATATCATTTCATTCGCTTTAGTCGTAATTATGTGATGCGTGAACGAATATTTACGCGTATTGAAATAATTTTCGCAAAATATTAAAATTTAATCAACATTTTTGAAAAAGTTTGAAGTCTAGAATTTAAGTTGGGTGACAACCTATCATGTCACCCAAATTCGTTTCATTCCCTGCAGTCTTTATTTCGTGATGCTGGAACAAATTTTCAGCATTTTAAAACGATTTTCGAAAAATCTCAAAATGTAAGTAAAATATTTTTAAAATTCAACGCCTATAAATTAAGATTAGCAACTACCTATCAGATCACTCAATTTCGTATCATTCGTATTAGTCGTTATTACATTATGTTTGAAGGAATATAAACGTATTTTGAGAGAATTTTCACAAAATCTCAAAATCTAATAAAAATGTTTAAAAATTGGACTCCTATAGTTTATGTTGAGCAACCATCTATCGTGTGACCAAATTTCATATCATTCGCTTTAGTCGTTATTACCTAATACGGGAACAAAGATTCACTCAGTTTTAAACGATTTTCGCAAAATCTCGAAATCTGATGGATTTTTTTTAATTAGCTGCTTATAGTTTAAGGTGTGTGACCCCCTATCATTTCACCAAATATCATTTTTTCACCTTTGCAGTTATTACGTGATGTGCGAACACAAATTTACGCAGTTTGAAATGATTTTCGAAAAATTTCAAAATCTAATCAAGATTTTTTAAAAATTCGACGCCTATGTTTTAAGTTGAGTGACCACTTATCATGTCACTCAATTTCATATCATTCGCTTCAGTCGTTTTTACGTGATGCTTGAACACAAATTTACGCAGTTTGAAAGGATTTTCGCAAAATCTCAAAATCCAATCAAGATTTTTTTAAAATTGGACGCCTATGTTTTAAGTTGAGTGACCACCTATCATGACACCCAATTTCATATCATTCGCTTCAGTCGTTTTTGCGTGATGCTTGAACACAAATTTACGCAGTTTGAAACGATGTTCGCAAAATCTGAAAATCTAATCAAGATTTTTAAAAAATTCGACGCCTATGTTTTAAGTTGAGTGACCGCCTATCATGACACCAAATTTCATATTATTCGGTTCAGTCGTTTTTACGTGATGCTTAAACAAAAAAAGCATCACGGACAGAATGACAGAATGACAGAACGACAGAATGACAGAATGACAGAATGACAGACAGACAAACTTTTTTTGGGGGGTCGCATCGGATTCCGGGGTGCTTGAAACGGATAGAAATCGCAAAATTTTTGAATTCCAAGAAATGTACAGACAAAAGTCTAATTTTATTTATATAGATTTATATATTCAGCTATTAAAATAAGTTACTAGAAATAATACATTTTAGTGAGCATCATTCTAACTAATGAAAACGCTTAAATTTCTATTTTAAAATGGTAATAAATTATTTTAAAAACTAATTAGGGATTTCCGTCTTTTAAAATAACATGCTTGACAAACCTGAAATGTTGTTGATTGGCATAAAAATGAAGTTGCCAAAGTTTCAGTTAGATAAGACAAGGTTTAAACCTGCGTAATAAATGATAAAGGGGGGCGGGAAATAAGACTTTTAAGAGTAAAAATATTAAAGTTTCTTTACATTTTAAAAGCTTTAATGTCAATGGCTTTCTAAACACTTTTAGGGAATCGCTACACTTTACGAAAGTTTATCTCAGATTAATAGTTACAGATAGTTATAACAACATTCTGTGATCATTGTATGCCAGATCAGTGTCTTGAATATAAATAAAAATTGTAACAAAACGGAATAATTTACACAAAACAATCAAATAATGTATACGCTTTACTTAAGCATACGATAATGGTCAAAAATAGAATATTTAATATATTGATTTTTCTATGAGTGCATACAAAAATCGACAGTCAATATATTCGTATTAAATACTTGTATTATAAAAATGCATATCACAAATGTACATTAAATATCGATTCTTGTATGTTTTCAAAAATGTTTTCAAAAATGAGTACATAAAGTGCTCAAATATTTTGAGTATACGTACACTCATGTTTGGGTTTTGCATGAACTAAAATAAATTGAGTACATGAATATCTTAAATTTGAGAACACATTACTCGAGGCTATTATAAGATCAGAATGTACTCAAAAATGAGTACATTCTGCTTATTTTTGAGTATCTTCCTTTTACAGTGCAGTTCAGCTGTCCATCCAAAGTTTTATGTACCTTCTAGTTCTCGTAAAAATGAATATATTGACTCAAATTTTTGATATGTGATTGATGTGGATCATAACACGTTCAGTATAGAAAATGGTTCCCATAGTATTTATATAGTCTTTTACTAGACCTCCAAAAAATTGCGCACATGTTCCAGTAAAAATTCTTTTATCTATTTACCCAACGTTAAACAATTTTATTAACAATTTTATTACACAATTAATGTGAAAATTGTTTATAACTTCAGTTTGTCTGTCCGTTCGTCTGTTTCTGCCTGCCTGCTTGTTGACATTCACTATATCTCCAGTAAAAATGTCCGTATTGACCAAAAAATTTGAATGTATCATGGATATAGTGGACAATATCAATACCTATCAATCACACCTACTAATTTTTAAATTATCCGTAATATTTACTGTTGTTGGTTTACTGACGGACGGGTGACTGGAGTAATTTCACGGATATTTTTACAATTTTAAAGCATTATAGACTGACAGATGGACGGATTGATATATGTGTAGCCTGTCAAATTGAATTTATATATGCATTTTAATGTTGCTGGAAAGTATTTATCAAGTGGTCAAACTAATATAAACACACTCACACACAAAATAAGATCGAGTTGTCCTGTGCATTTAATAGAATTTAATTTTTAATTGATGTAATCAAATTAGTTTTACGATTTATAACTGATTAGTTGTTGACTGTACATTCAGTATTAAACAGTTGATCTGTTGTTAACTCTAAAGTCAAAACTAACGATTGATTAATTGTTAATTGTAAAGCTTTGGCGATAAGGGCACTTTTCCCGTATGCATTATTCTTAATTGTTTATTTCTCTAAATCAGACCTAGTGGCGTCGTTCTGAGTTAAAAATAGATTACATTACGTCCATTAGCAATCGCAACGAACTTTTTGATTCCCCTCTTGGCATCCTGCTGGCATAAGTTATATTTTTGTTGCCTTGCCTCATCTTTAAAATTATTTGCTCGCGAATGCGTCATTTTAATTTTATTTTATTAAGTTTTAGGGTTGCTCTGAAATTGGCAGCCATATTTATTTCAGCCAAGTGTTTGTTCTCGCCGATGTGCAATTCTCTGCTGGCGTAATTTTGAATTCATTCCATCGTAATTTCATTGTCCATATAGGACGTTTTTTTAATTCGCTGAGCCATCACCATCACCACCCGTTGTAATAATGTTTCAATAGTTTCTTTTAAATAAAACAGTTTTTTAAGTATTTTAACGTCTTTATTGCAACTAAGTGTACATCGAACCAGCATTATTACACAACGCCTTTTAATCTTAAATTCAACTCTGCACTCAATTTCTTCACCATAGCATCCGCCTATGGTTGGAGAAGAGGCCTCAATTTTTAAGGGCTTTTAAGGATTTTTTAAGGGGATTTACCGCGTATTCACGTTAAATATGGAGAAAACCGACCAAAACTCTAGATCTTTAGATCGATATCCGTGCGATAGGCCCGAACCCATTACCTTTATACTTTAGCCCACGTGAATACGCGTTAGAACCCCTTAGAAAGTCCTACCTGTCAAGGCATCTCCCATCCTTGGCAGATCGCCCTAGCGTAGCGTTGCCATAACCACACAAACACACATTATACTTTAGCCGTCTACCATGTTTAGTGTCTTGTCTACTCGGCCATGGTGAGGCCCTTTGTTTTCTATAAGCGTACATTTAATAGTTTATTATTAATAATGCATGCATGCAACAAAAACATAAAATGATTTTAAAAGCTTTTGATCATACATTAAAAGAAATATACTGCATTAGGTCAGAAGCAGAAATAAAATAAGTATGTATAAAATGCAAACAGAAATATTAAAAGAAATCAGACATGATGAAGACGAGACAAAAGCCGAAATGAGTATGATACTGATTTCGGCTTCACTAAGTAAGAAAAAAAGGAAGAAAGCACAAAAATAGGTATTGCTCACAAAGTTACATCTAAAATTTAATGAAATTGAAACACAGTAGAGTATGGTATAAAATAACATATAAACAAAACACCATAAAATTATAGTGTTTTAAAAATTAGCACAACTATAAAATGTGTTCTCTTGCACAGAAAAAATATCTTTAATACGGAGTACAATCGCTCCTAGAAACAATGAAGCAATAAGCACATACACATCACACTGATCTGTGATACCGTCAATTATGCGATTGCTGAATTCGCTGGAAAGCGTGAATCTTTGCTCTTCTAATACAGTTGTAAGTATAGAAAAAGCCTGAGAAAGAAGACTGAGAGGAATAACACGCCCCCCTAAAGAATCTCAAACATGCTCGATGGAATTCTAGTCCGGCGACGCGCTGAATTGTTTAATGATGAAGATAATCTTTCACGATGCCCTGTAAGGTCTACTCCTTCAAAAAACGTCCTGTAACAGAAAGCCGTCACTTATTGCTTTGAGATAAGGAAGTACTATAAAAGCATCATATATACATGATCAGATAGACATGAGCATTCACAGTACCATCTGATAAGACATGGAAGTCTGCGCGTCCAACATAAGGTATACCAGCCCAAACCCAGACACTATCTTCTCCGCAAGAATTTCTTTCACGAATGTTTGATGGAGGATAACATATCTCTTTTCTTTCCAAATCGAACAACGCCTAGTATCGCTTTGGAGGCGAAACCAGGACTCATGTGTGAAAAGAACACCTACACTGATCAGTCGGCCACGCAACATGTTGACATTCCCCCATCAAGCGTTCAGCACTCCTGTGACGGGAGACGAGCCGTACAAAAATTAACTGGTTTACCTCGCTCAAAAGTCACCTGCGTGAAGCCTACACATGGTAGACGTTCACATTAATCTTCTGGTGGGTACAGTCAGACAGGTTGTGAGATGAGATGAGGTTCCGATTCCATTCTTCCGTAGGCATAACCTCAAATAACCCTATCTGTGTTTTATCAATAGCCGTCCTTGTCTGAACCTTTTGGGTACTAAATTACTGATCTGAAACTGTTTCCAAAAATCTACGAAACACAAAATGACTCACATAAAACCATCTGACCACCTCTGTTGGACTTCAGAGGCTGTTGTCTTCCGAAAGCTCTAAATTGCAGTTCTGCTGGCAAATGATATCTTGAGGTTATTCTAGCGAAGTGGGTATCCTGGATTATAATTAGCTTGCTAAAACTAATTAGGAAACAGGTTTTGAGTTTTAGCCTTCACAATTTTTCACACAGTGCAAGTGCAGTCTTCGTAGAACCAATTCTTGTATTTGATTCACTGAATCCAGTCACTTGACACCTCTTTTAGTGTAGAAGTATTCCTTCCCAGCAAACACACCTTCTGGCGGAGTACCTTGCCATTGCCTTTCTGCCTTTACGTCCAGCACCGACCCGGCAGTGCAAAAAGTAACTGAATCGTACCAAAAGTGGTCGCCTGAGAAGTACCTTGCCAGAAGCCTGGGAAGGCAACGGCACTCTACTGGCATACTGCATGTGCCGTCCGTTACACACAAAAAAGGCACTGGCCCATTAAGTTTATAATGCCCAAAATGAAACGGCCGGGTGCCGGCTATTATTAAAAATAAAGGCACTGGCCTGGTATCTTAATAGTGACTGCAATATAATGGCACGGTACCGGATTAGTGCCTATTTACAGTAATGCTGTCATAATTAAAATACGGGCCAGTGGCGGATTTGGGGTAGGGGGCTTATTCATCAACCCCCCACCCCCACTCCGCGAAAGAAAAACATTCCTTAAGGGTAACATTTTAAAAGATAAAACATAAATGAAAGATAAAAACAGCAAAATCCGTTGGTCAATCGTTTGCAAATTATGTGCGCCTATCATTAGTGATCATAATTGTGTGCAGTTTTCATAAACTGCAATTTTCTTACAAATTTGCAGTCGCTTAAGATTTTTTTATAAGAGAGGCGGTAACACATTTCAGAACCAACATAAAATCATTTATAAACAGTTTAATTTCAATATTTCAAGAGTCAGAGATTTTATAAATGAGCTATAGCACTTTACGATAAGTATAGTATATATTAATGACTATGTCATTTTATCTCTCACCCCTCCCCTTTATTGAAAATTGTCCGAAAATGTGACCCCCCCAAATAGCGACATAATTTTACATATATTTAAATACTATTACTTCACGAAAGCTTTAATCTATTGTTACAATATTCCGTAAGCTGTGAATAGGCATCCCATGTATTTATCTATAAATAGGTTACATTTAAGGCAGTACCCAGGGGGTGGTCCGGACTCTCCCCGAAATTTCAGTTTTTGCAAACAATGTAATAATGATGAAGTCTTTTCGTGGAAAATCCTACCTTTTTCATCGTTTGGACCCTCCCCGAAATTTTTTTCTGGGTACGTCCCTGGTTACAATCATAAAAATTTCAACATAGGGTGACCAGGCGAAATACACTAAAGATAAGATAAAATGACATACTGGATTAATATCGTTTTAATATGGCAAAAATGAAATTAAAAAATTAGGGGGTTCAGGAGTCCCCCCTGACAAGGCTCGAATAGCCCAGTTTATTTATACATATATAAATCAATTTCTTACAGGAAGTAATAATAAATAAAGTTGCACTATTGTTACACATAACATTAGGGTAACATTTTGTTTATTATAAATTTTCTATAGGTCAAAGCTATTCTGAAAAGAAATTCCTATATCTACCTGCTGTATACTACATGACTTAAATTTTACGGAGGAAAACACTTTTATACACTAAAACATACTATGAGAGTACATATATTAAAAAAAGTGAAACTTAAAATTTACCTGTTATTTTCCCAACTCTTTCACATAAAATCCAAGGGCTTCGAAATGTATTATGAACCAACAAGATATCATCATTGAAACAGTGTTTTATATAAATAACTGTTCCAAATGATGATCTCTGATTAGTCGTCTGAAACTATTTAGACTAGGTCTATAGTCGTCTAAAGCTGTCCGCCACAGAAAAATAAATAACCGGCTGTGATAACACACATGACGGCTGAAGTATCCGCATGTTCAGAGGATTGGCACCTCGCAGAAATAAAACACAGCAAAAGAAGCGCATCGATGTCTTTCGTTAACGGGATAGAAACAGCGAAAACAACCAGCAGTCAATTTTTAAAAAAGGCAGTAGTGAAGAGTTCCGCCAATACATAGCACTAAAATGTCCAGAACTTATGTAGAAGGGCGGTCAGTATGAGTTCAGCAGGAATGAAGGATGCCAGCGAGTAAACAGAAGTCAAATTCAATCGAAGACTTATCAGGAGGTGTGCGAGATAGTTAAACTTGGCATATTTAAAGAACGCCCAAACGAGAGCCAATAATATATTCATTATTAAAGACGCTGAAAAACCGCAGAATATTCCTAGTCAACAGAGAGAATGGGAAGACATAACAAAGCGCCGGGCACGAAATTATTGAGGATAAACGCAGCCAAAATTACAGTAAACCCGTGTGATAGAGAATTATTTCAGCTGTATTTTTAACTGATGTGAGGCCATGTCCATATTTGGTAATGAAAGGAAAGGAATAAAGTGATGTACACGTATAGAAAGACATAAAGCATAGATGCGTATAAATAAAATGCAAATGTTCTGCATGAGAAACAGATGTTTATTAACAGCTAGGAAAGCTAAAGAAATGTAACGGACTTATTACTGACATGGAACAAAGGACGATAGAATAATTTAAGCATAGATAGATAAACAGTTAATTGAAATTAAATATGTGGAAAAAGGCGTAATACAAAATTTTGAAACACAGAGTAGTTAAAAATGGGAAGAGAATTTAAAGTTAAAATGCTTGATTTAAAATGTATTAAATTTAAGATGTCTCACAAAATTGCATGAAATTTTTTTGACATCCAATAACCAAAAATTCAAAATTTCGGGGGGGGAGGGGCGTGTCAAGCCCCCAGGACACCCACCCTGGCTACGTCCCTGCATAGGAAAAAGTCATCAATTTTGTTTTCAGGAAAGATTCAACAAACTATAAAAAAAATCTGATGTGTCCAACACATGACTTCCTTGCACGTCTATTAAATCAAAAATGTTTTTTACGCACTTCCTCTAAACTTATTTGTTTGAAAGATATAAAATATCTATAATAGTAAGATATAGCGATTTCTAGCCAAACATTTCGATATCGCCAAGCTGAGTTCAATTTGAAAGATTTCTTTCTGACACTTTATTTGGCGATATTTCACCAAAAGCCGACAAACTTGAAATAGTTTGCGAGATTTTGGGGATAGCCAAAGTAGTCATTGACCACAGACTTTCAATGAATTGAATGCATCCATACACCTTAATGTATTTAAAGTCATTTGGCTCACCCTGTAAATAAATTCCCAGTCGATTGCTGTCAAAAAAGATATTGAAAACCGTTAGATATTATAATATAGTTCTAAATACAAAAGTTCAAAATTCTACGGGTTAAAGTTTTAGAGTTATACAAAATACGAAATAATTTTTGGCGCCAAATTTGGCGATATTTCGGCGAAACTCGTCAATGTCGACGACATTTGGCGAGATATTAAGCATGGACCAACAATGTCAGATTATCGCCAAATTTGGCGATATTTCGCCAAAACTCTCCAAGAACGATGACAAATGGCGATACTTTGGGCATGGACCAAATGACTGACTATCGCCAAATTTGGCGACATTTCGGCAAAACTAGCCGAGGTCGAGGACAGACGGCGAGATTTTGGGCATGCACCAAACAATGACTGTCTACAATTGTATTATATTCAAGATGTCTATAGACATTAAAGTACTGAAATTCTTTTCGGTGGTCCTGTAAGTAAACTCTCCAGTAGATTTTAACCAAAAATCGAGATGCACAACTAGATGTTACAACAATCTTATATATGAAATTTCATAATAGTTTTTGAGATTTGAGAGTTAAATATGCACACACGTACACAAAAAAGTCGCCAAGCTTGGCGACTTTTGGCATAGTTCTTGAGGGAGGCACGTGACCGTGGTCGGACCATTACCTAACTTATGTGGTAGGACGGTATTGTGCTTGAAATGGATGAATCTCCTAAAATTGCCATTGACCGTAATGTATTGGAAATCTTTTGAGTGTTCCTGTAGCAGAACTGTAAATGATAAAGACACTTTTTTTAATGGAGAAATTCATTTTCTAACTCTTTACAGCGTATATCACTTCTGAGTCGTTTGAAATAGCCCAATACCTCTAAAAAAAAACGCTTTGATGAATTTCGGCCCATAGAGCGTAATGTATTTCGAATCTTTTAGGTGGTTCTGTAGATAAACTATCCAGTCGAATGGAACCGAAAGAGGAGGTGCACAACTAGATGTTAGAACAATCCTAAATATAAAGTTTCTACATTCTACGCCTCATAGTTTTTGAGATATGCGAGTTTAATGAATTTCGGCCCATTGAGCGTAATGTATTTCGAATGTTTTAGGCGGTGCTGTAGATAAACTATCCAATCGAATGGAACCAAAAGGGGAGGTGCACAACTAGATGTTACAACTATCCAAAATATGAAGTTTCGACATTCTACGTCTAATATTTTATGAGATATGCAAGTTTAATGAATTTCGGCCCATAGAGCGTAATGTATTTCGAATCTTTTGTGCGGTCCTGTACATAAACTATTCATTCGATTGCGACCAAAAGGGGAGGTGCACAACTAGATCATAGAACAATCCTAAATATCAAATCTCAACATTCTACGACCCATAGTTTTTGAGATATGCGAGTTACATACATACGTACGTACGTACGTACGTACAGACGGCATGGAAAAACTGACCACTATAAACTCGCCGCTGGTCAAAATGAGTTGCAGACGCGTTAATATGATCGTGCATGCTAGCCTACGATGAGATGTATCGAAAAAATTCTTAAAATTAAATTTAGAGGTAGTCAAAATCGGATTTTTTGTCGAAATTTGGCCCCCAAAATTTTTCGGGATCACATTACTTCCTTATACTACGTACAAGGAAGTAAAAATTAATATAAAGTATACAGATTTTACGAATTAAATTTATAATTCTGTACATACGCGCCTAATACAGCGGGTGGGGGTAGGGGGTTCACTGTAGGTGTAGTGAATATTTTTATACCATATTGAACTTGTTTGTATTATTTTAGTTTTAGTACTAAAATATGAAAGTCCAATATGAACTAATTCACCACCCCCCACATCCAATAATAATAATAATAATAATAATAATAATAATATGAACGCCTATCAGAGTTTGATTAAGCCAACGTGCGGCCTCGGGCCGACATCTGATATAGGTCCCATTTATTTAAATGAAATAACGAAATTTTATGCTAACACTACGAAATATTTACTGGCCCATTACCTCTAAAAAGTGCTGGCCTGGTACATTTTAAACAGTACCACGCCGTTAACTATGCCATGCATGTTTTAGACACATGGGTGCGACAGGCATTTTGCCATTACTGGCAATGTACTGGCGCATATGCATTTTTCAGGCATTGGTATTCCAGTGACTTTGAACTGACGGCAATGTACTGTGCTCCCTGCATAAGGCACTTTGCCAGCACGGCGGGTACCTTGCCGTCATTTTGCGGGCAGTAGTGTGTTTGCTGGGTTACATGTACCTTAAAAACTATCCCCTTCAACCTATTTAAGACTTTCGTAGAGGAGAGGAGGGTATTACGGAATACCATTTACAATCCTAACTATGACTTTGCAGTTTTTTTAATAAAATCCTTAAAATCACCATGAGTCGATACTATAAATAATTGTAATGAAATGTCACCTGTAAAGAAATACAGTACTGATTTTGTTGTTATAAGAAAAATCATTTATAAAAAAAAGTTACGGATGGAGTATAATATGGAATAGTCGAGTAATATAGAATAGGTGGTTTAAACCGTTGAAAAACTAACTATACTTCAAAAAGTTATTTTTAACTATGAACCATACTTTTAAGACGACTCTCAAGTCATTTCTGCTTCGAGTCTATTTAGATAAGTCACAGATATAGTCTTCTTTCTCTGGTCCGGTGCAGTCAAGGTAACCCCACAGAGAAAATCTGAAGCATTGAATCCAAATTTCACCTCTTTCAAAAATTTTCCGTTACAGAAGATACATTCAGTGTGTTCGTTTTCCGTTTCTTTAGTTGATGGCATGAAATCCATCACACTATTACCTAGTATTTCGCAATACCCGACAAACCATCTAGGAAAGTGAACCTTTACACTGATGGCTAATGCAAAACTATGTCAGCTGATAAACAAAAACAGTGCAACAAACTACAATTTTTTTGTGCACATCTTGCATAACATCAATGTTCAAGTCACATGTGTACTAGTAGATTAAAATGTTGGAAAACTTATCTGCGAAAAGTCTAAAAATTTCAAAACCCACTTTGTTCTGTAGAGAGTGGGTACGGCAACAACAAAGGTTCAACTCTCACTGCACTGTGACACGGGAATCTTTCTTGAGTAGTTCGTGTTATTCCCATATGATAACAGCACTTAACAGAGCCAAAACCTCGATATTCCATACTCCCCGACTATTCCATAATACCCTCATCTCCTCAACTAATACTCAGAGGAGTTTTTTCACTGTAGGACAACGACTCTTTACTCGGCTCTTTACTTTCACTTGCTTCGAAAGTTTTTTAGAAACTTATTTCGTATTTTTCCACCTTTTCCCAAATAGTTTCTCTCTTCTCTGATGCAGCTACGATTGTTTGAGAAACAACAGCTGTATCACTGTTGAGACCATCTAAAACAGCAAATAAGCGCTCTACGATTGCTTTTTAGTAATAGCGGTAAATGTCGGTAACTGAAAACCCATATTGCTTTTGGTGTTATAAGGGTAATTTTCGGTAACTGAAAACCCAGAAGTGCCACTTTCTACTGTGGCTACCTTTTCTCAAATCTGCATTCAGAAGCGATCAAGCTGAAATCTTGGCATTTCAATTTGGATCAATCGTTGTGAATCCAGGTCCTGAGCATCCGTATCCACAGCGATCTGGTTTGTTATCGGTCCAGGTGCTTAGGGCTTGTGATGCAGATAATCACATATCTTATTTTTAATTATCAATTACTTAATTGTTAATTATTTCTAAATTTAATCTGTGTTCAAAATTTATTCTTTGCACTTTCGATTTGGATTTCTTTTCCCTTCGCCTGTAAAGTTTTATTTCGGCACCTACTGTATTTAAAAGCAATCTTCCGTTTTCATTTATTTTTCCTTTTTATTTCACGTTTGCATTGGTAAAGCCTAGCATTTCAGTTCTCATGATTTGTTTATGACCATATATGGTATCAAATCTATAAATAACATTGGTTTCATTTTGGGTTACAATTTAGCTGCTAGATTGTTTGTTTTATCCTGTTGGCGAGACTGGGATTCAAAAATAATTATATGGAAATGTTCTTAACGTCTATTGGCGTCAAGTTAGTTTTGCATTTTGTTTGGCATGCCCTTGTGGCGTGTTTTGGTTCTGTACTAACCTCTTGGCTTGCGTTTATCGTCATCATTCACGCCTTAGCAGTTGTCAAGTAAACCTGCGTTTGTCTGCTCAGCCACCGTAGGACTTTATAATTTTAACGTTATGTGTTGATATTAAATAAAATGTGATTGCCACTATAAAGTCTTGTTCTTTCTTCACGGCCTGGGTTTCGACTTCACAAAAAAAATATGGGATGTGAACCTGGGGAAAACTTCCCCTTAGGGCTTGTTTCCAATATGTATTTAATGGTTTGAAAAATGAAAAGTTGAAGTGTTCTTAATTTATTTCTGAAGAATTTTGTATCTTCTTCCAAGCCAATTTTTTTTTTGCCACAGGGCTATAGCCAATTCTGTTTGTTTTGTCTGTACTGTACGTAACAGAAAGCGTTACTCACTTATATTGCTGAAATTTTACACAAAATATCAATTTATGAATTTTTAAAATGATCAACGGAATACTGTAAGAGCCTAGGAACCAGGTTAAATGCTGACGATATCCAAAAAAGAAAAAAGAAAGAAAAGAAAAAGAAAACACAGGAAGAAAGAAAGAAAAGGCGCTTAAGGTTGTTAAATTCAGAATCCACTTGCATACGGGTGAAAACTCCTCTCGGAAGAAGGTCAGTATCGCCAAGTACTGACGGTAAAATTGTATCCACAAACTTGCGTCTTCAAAATATATACCAAATTTGAGTTCAATCGAATGTACCGTTTAGAGGGTACCGTGTTCGCGCACACATAATCTACATCACACACACATAATACACATCACATACATACAATATATATCACATACACGCACATATAATATACATCACCATAAAAATCGCAAAATGAATTCAGAAGACTTCAAAACGGGTAAATGCATTAAGATCTAGGTATTGCCAAAGTCGAATGTTTTCATGCTTACAATACATTCCTTACATGGCACAGGCTTGGAAAGGAAAAATGCTGAACTGAAGGATCAAACAGAAAAGAAGTACTGGACGCCTAGGTATTGACAAAAGCGAAATAAAATTTAACGAGAATCCCTTATTAAAACGAAAAAAAAAATTGACAGTTTTAAATTTTATAAGATATATCAGATAAATATTACAACCAACACACATAATTGCTTAAATGATATAGCTTATTAAAAACGCTGAAGAAAAATTTCCTATGTAAATTAACAGCAAAATAACATTTTAAAAATATAATTACAAAAATAATAAATAGCAAAACAGTTACATGCAAATTGTATGTACAGATATAGTTGCAACTGTTTTAAAATAGAATTGTTAAGGTGCTGCATTCATAACTGGTATAGTTTTATGCATTTTTTCATACTTATAAAAAATAGCCGTCCATATAGTAAAAAAAAAAATTACACCGATATCTTTATTTGCTTTTGTTTTTAATACAGATAACCTTATACTTCCATTCCATTGTATCGCTTTAACTTTATGATACTTGCGCTTTTTATGCACAGATACTAGTCTGGAATTAAAAAATAGTACACACTTATTAAATATAGTCATAAAAACTATAATTAAAGTTCTCTCTAATTATGTTCTGAAGTAGCGTTCCTTTTTGCTTGCATAAATATTAACGATATTACTCCACGAATATAAGAACGTGAAAATGTGCGGAATTCGTTGATTTTGACATTGAATTGGCGAATTTAATTCCTTTTGTTTTGATGTGGAATGTCCTCATATTTAAACACAGTTTTATTTTTTTCAATGAATGACCATTCGGGCGTGACAGGATTATGCCAAAGCGTGTATGTTCAAACGTTCTTTCTGTTGATCCGAAGAGTATATAAAGCTTGAGAAAAGCGATGTTGAATCAGACTGCTTTGACTGTTCGAACCACCAATACAAAATGATTTCTCAGGTAAGACTTTGAGTTATACTAATCATTGGTTTTAAATAACGATGGATATAAATATTAAAAGAAAGAGAAAAAAAGAGCACTTTTTGTACTGACATTGTGGATTAAAAACAGTATTAACATTAGTTTTAAGCATGTGTTCTAAGCTTGAAATGAAATTTGTGCAGTATGGGTTATAGAAATAACGGTTAAGTATGATGGAATTTACAATGAATTAAAAATTTTTTAAATGAAACTAGTGTTATACTCTTGAAATATTTCAAATCTCATACTTTCAATTTATATGAACTTGAAAGAAAAACCATGTAATTTGCATTTATGATTTAAAGACAGCGATTTAAAAAACGAATGAAACATTCATTAAAAGTAGCTATTACGGCACAATTAACACTTGAAATTTCAGTTTTAAAAATATTTTAAAAGTACTTAAGGTGAATGTAGAATATGACGTGCTTCGATAAGTAAGTCATTATAAACAACATTCCATAGCCAACATTCTTTTAAAAATAGAATATAGAAAGTATTAAAGCTCTTTACATAAAATTATAAAATCTAATTTTCTTTGGTAAAGTAATAACTTTGGTAGTATATATAATGATTGAAGAATTCACACTTTTGTACATACATTGTTTTCAATATGGCAGTTTCCAGTTTCATTTGTTTAAAAGAGCAATGAATATAAACATCAAAATAATAAAATCAGCTTTATCGTTTAAGACCGATAATTTGCAATAAGAAAAATAAACATAATTTTTTTTTCTTAAACTAGTGAATTGTTTGTTTGCTGAATGGCTTCATAAACAATTAGTGCTAAGTATGATTTGAAGTGCCATGCATTGAGTAATTAATGTTTGAATTTAAAATTTAGTGTTATGCTTTTGAAGTAATATTTTACTTCTCATACTTTCATGATTTCTATACAATGAAATGCAGTAAATAAAGAATAATGTAATAACTTAGTTGATATTTAAATATTTTTTCTTCAATTAGAATATGAAATGATTGCTATAATATTTAATTTTCGTACCTAATAGTATTTTTTAGTTAAAACTTAGAGAAAAATACATTCCGAAGTGGAAAGAAACTCTGCCCCAATTGTTAGAGAATATCAAATCTTATATCAATGAATACAGAATTTATTTTAAATATTGAAATCCCGAAAGCTGAATCTACAATGAAAATGTTAAAACAAGTCTTGTTTTTGAAATTTTTACACTCATTTATCCTTGGGAAGAAACTTTTAAAATCGACTTCACAAAAGTTAAATTAATTATTTTTTCTAAATAAACCATTAATCTGCAATGATTTTCTGCACTCATATTCTTAAATCCCTGTCTCCTCCAGCAGTTTATGTGTGGATATAGAAAATCTTTTTTAAAGTTACTGTACAAAAAAATCTAATATTTAGTAAGTTATATATCCGAACAGTTGCAGAATTATTAGATTTAGACAAAGCAGGAATTCCTTTTAAAAATTCAGAGAAACAGCGTTCCATAAGTAAAGCATATTTATAGAAAGTAATGCAAAACAATCATTAAAAATTATTCTAATGGAAGATACTGAAATTATAGTTATAAATGTTTCTTTAAATGCAGTAATTACATGCATTGAAACATATATTTATTTTTAAATCGTCCTCCACCCAAAGTGCTATTTCAAACTTTCGATTCGAAATAATAGATATAAAGTATTAATATGTTTTACATAATATTAACAGATCTAATTGTTTAGCTCTTGCAATCTACGGTGTGAGTACATAATTGATTAAAGAATTACGCATTCTCACAAAGTTATACAATTTTTCATGATAAAATAATATTTTTAATGCTTCACACACAAAGACATTAACTGAAAATACATAATATGTAATAACTTTAAATCAATAAAATAATTTATTATGTAATGTTTCCTTAAAAAAGAGTTAAATAGTTGTATTCTCTGTTTAAAATAATGCTTTGTTTTACAAAACATTTTTTATTTTTATTACATCTAGATTGTCATCTTAGCTGTAGTTGCGTCTTTCGCTTCTGCCAGTCTACTGGTAAGTAGAATTTTATAGTACATTTTTTTTTTTTTTTTTTTTTTGTGTGTGTGTGTGTCTATGTATCGTAACATAAAATATTCACAACAAACTTTTTAATTTATATGCATAAAAAAATCAATTTATTTTTATTCTAATTCAAATTTTAGATTTTTTGAATTATTTGAACCTTAGGCTCTAACTATAGCAAACTTGAACGGTAATTTTGATAGCTGACAATTCCTTTAAACGATCGAAATTATTAATAAAAAATATTTTTAATACAGCCTTAATAAAATGGCATGCGATATAAAGTTGTCCCTAAAAAGTTTCAAAATAATGTAGACTATACTAGAAAATTACTATAATTAAAAATTATTTATCTACATAAAATACTTGAGTTAGCTAGTAACTTGAAGCATTATGATTTCGCATAGCATAAGTATTTTACAAACACTTTATTGCTTTTAAATACTTATCAGAAAAAAAAAAAGAAAAAAAAAATATTTTAAAAGTATTAATACATTCAGTAAAATATGTCATTTGGTAAAATTCTAATGAATTAGAATTAAAATTTAATGCTTTGTATTTTCTCAACAGCCCGTCGTCCACCATGCTCCCCAGCCGTACAAGTTCGGGTATGACATCAAGGACCACCATGGCGAGCAGTACAGAGAGGAGGAAGGCAACGGCGGCCACGCAGTGAGGGGAAGCTACGGATTCACGGACGCCAGGGGAATCAAGAGGCAGGTCAACTACGTCGCCGACCACGCAGGGTTCAGGGCACAGGTCAACACCAACGAGCCCGGAACCGCCAACCAGAACCCGGCCGCCGTACAGGTCAACTCCGCCGCACCCTACGCCCTGGGCGGCATCGGACACGGAGTCGGAGTCCTGGGTCACGGAGTCGTCGCTCCAGTTCTCGGACACGGAGTCGGTTTTGCCGGACACGGTCTCGGACTCGGATATGGTCTGGGAGGCCTTGGTGTTGGTCGCCTAGGATACGGTCTGGGAGGACTTGGATACGGAGCCGGTCTTGGAGGACTCGGCTATGCCAGATACGGATTTTAAATCCTCACAACTCCTCACATAGTCTTCTTCTGTTTTCTCTGTGAGAAATCTCACATTTCCTTTAAAGCTGTACATGGGCATTCTCTATCTTCTGCTTACTGCTGATGAAAACAAAAGCCTTCTTCTTTTATGTCCGAGCTCTTTGTCACTCCTGATTCTCTTTTCCTCCGGTTTCTTTTTTCATCATGTGATACATTCTTGTCTTCAGAAACTGTGCTGTTGTGTTCTGTTTATGTGCTGTATTTTTTGCAAAATAAAGTTTATGGGATGAACTAATTTGTCGTGATAAATATGTTAATTACATTTTTCAGGATTTTGAATTCTTATGTAGTGAACAACAATACACAGTAAGATTTCGAGGTTTTCAAAGTAGATGTATGAACCATTTGAAGATGAGACACTTACGACGCATATTGCAACAATTGAATTATTCTTTTCCCTTTAAAAAATTATATTTAGGTAGTCTCTACACGTTACAAAGCACTAAAGTGTTTTCATTACGATAATAAACAAAGAAGAATCTTAAGACAGTATTCAAAATGTATTGAATTGCAAACAAAGATGCCGTAGGCATCTATACATTTTGTAACGTAGGTGTTCGATAAGAAGAATATTCGAAAATTCTTCGTAACCTAAGGGGAAGTGGGGAGATATGTGTGTGTGGGGGGGGGATTACGACCGATTAGCTCCGAGTGGGCTCTAGGTCGAAGGGTGGGGTGCCCTCCGTGGGGGTCTTTCTAAGGGGTCCTAACCCAAATTTACGCTAAGTTTAGGAGAAAACCACGGAAAACTCCGAACGGTTAGGTCGACGGACGCGCGATGGGACCCGAACTCGGGACCTTCACACTTCGCCCGTCTACCATTTAAGGTGATATAACCACTGTACCATGGTGAGTCGAAGTGGGGAGATAAAGCCTTCTTCCCCCCCCCCTTGACTTTAATGTAATTTTTTTAACATTAATTTCAATCAAATAAATTAATCACAAACAAGCTGTTTCATAACAGTGCATTTTTGGATATTTGTGTGTGTTGAAATTTGCATCAAGAATTTTAGGGATATCTCTTTTTTTCATTGAGGTAGAGGCATACGGGGCAAAAGAAGTGGGGAGATAAAGCCTTCTTTCCCCCCTTAGTATGCCTCTATCTCAATGACAAAAAGAGATATCCCTAAAATTCTTGATGCAAATTTCAACACACACAAATATCCAAAAATGCACTGTTATGAAACATCTTGTTTGTGATTAATTTATTTGATTGAAATTAATGTTAAAAAAATCTGATGTGTCCAACACATGACTTCCTTGCACGTCTATTAAATCAAAAATGTTTTTTACGCACTTCCTCTAAACTTATTTGTCTGAAAGATATAAAATATCAATAATAGTAAGATATAGCGATTTCTAGCCAAACATTTCGATATCGCCAAGCTGAGTTCAATTTAAAAGATTTCTTTCTGACACTTTATTTGGCGATATTTCACCAAAAGCCGACAAACTTGAGATAGTTTACGAGATTTTGGGGATAGCCAAAGTAGTCATTGACCACAGACTTTCAATGAATTGAATGCATCCATACACCTTAATGTATTTAAAGTCATTTGGCTCACCCTGTAAATAAATTCCCAGTCGATTGCTGTCAAAAAAGATATTGAAAACCGTTAGATATTATAATATAGTTCTAAATACAAAAGTTCAAAATTCTACGGGTTAAAGTTTTAGAGTTATACAAAATACGAAATAATTTTTGGCGCCAAATTTGGCGATATTTCGGCGAAACTCGTCAATGTCGACGACATTTGGCGAGATATTAAGCATGGACCAACAATGACAGATTATCGCCAAATTTGGCGATATTTCGCCAAAACTCGCCAAGAACGATGACAAATGGCGATACTTTGGGCATGGACCAAATGACTGACTATCGCCAAATTTGGCGACATTTCGGCAAAACTCGCCAAGGTCGAGGACAGACGGCGAGATTTTGGGCATGTACCAAACAATGACTGTCTACAATTGTATTATATTGAAGATGTCCATAGACATTAAAGTACTGAAATTCTTTTCGGTGGTCCTGTAAATAAACTCTCCAGTAGATTTTAACCAAAAATCGAGATGCACAGCTAGATGTTACAACAATCTTATATATGAAATTTCATAATAGTTTTTGAGATTTGAGAGTTAAATATGCACAAACGTACACAAAAAAGTCGCCAAGCTTGGCGACTTTTGGCATAGTACTTGAGGGAGGCACGTGACCGTGGTCGGACCATTACCTAACTTATGTGGTAGGACGGTATTGTGCTTGAAATGGATGAATCTCCTAAAATTGCCATTGACCGTAATGTATTGGAAATCTTTTGAGTGTTCCTGTAGCAGAACTGTAAATGATAAAGACACTTTTTTTAATGGAGAAATTCATTTTCTAACTCTTTACAGCATATATCACTTCTGAGTCGTTTGAAATAGCCCAATACCTCTAAAAAACGCTTTGATGAATTTCGGCCCATAGAGAGTAATGTATTTCGAATCTTTTAGGCGGTTCTGTAGATAAACTATCCAGTCGAATGGAACCGAAACGGGAGGTGCACAACTAGATGTTACAACAATCCTAAATATAAAGTTTCAACATTCTACGCCTAATAGTTTTTGAGAAATGCGAGTTTAATGAATTTCGGCCCTTTGAGCGTAATGTATTTCGAATGTTTTGGGCGGTCCTGTAGATAAACTATCCAATCGAATGGAATCAAAAAGGGAGGTGCACAACTAGATGTTACAACTATCCAAAATATGAAGTTTCGACATTCTACGCCTAATAGTTTTTGAGATATGCGAGTTTAATGATTTTCGGCCCATAGAGCGTAATGTATTTCGAATCTTTTGGGCGGTCCTGTACATAAACTATTCATTCGATTGCGACCAAAAGGGGAGGTGCACAACTAGATCATAGAACAATCCTAAATATCAAATCTCAACATTCTACGACCCATAGTTTTTGAGATATGCGAGTTACATACATACGTACGTACGTACGTACGTACGTACAGACGGCATGGAAAAACTGACCACAATAAACTCGCCGCTGGTCAAAATGAGTTGCAGACGCGTTAATAGGATCGTGAATGCTAGCCTACGATGAGATGCATCGAAAAAATTTTTAAAATTCAATTTAGAGGTAGTCAAAATCGGTTTTTTTGTCGAAATTTGGCCCCCAAAATTTTTCGGGATCACATTACTTCCTTATACTACGTACAAGGAAGTAAAAATTACATTCAAGTAAACCTACTGGGTATACATTTCAATATCAACACGAAAATTTTTATTTTTATTTTTTTATTTCAGGACGACGCAATATAATGAACGCTTATTTATACAGGGTGTCCCATGATTATTGAAATAAATTTAAGTGGAGGTAGGGCACGCAATAAGAATTGAGAATCAAAAAGCAATGTGATGTGAAAAACTCCGTTTTCCCTTACCTGTTAATAATCCCTTTGGGAAAAAGATTTAAAAGCGTTTTTTCTAATTTCTTAACCAAGTTTCATCGGCAATGAGCGTATCTCCTAAAACTTCACCAATAAAATGAATAAGAATTTTTAAACCACTAATTTTAGTCACGTTTTTCTATTCGAAACATACGTAGTTTTTGACGAACAATGGACGGAAAGTTCACTATTATTTCTGCACTCGTTGCAAAATGATCATTAACTGTTACATGAAGACGACGTTTCCTACCCTTATGTGATTCTTAAACTTTATTATGTGCCCTACCACTCCTTAAAGTTTGTCCCATTGGTTATGGGACACGATGTGTAATATATGACAAGAGGAAAAGGAATCATTGAAGAAAAGGAACAAATAACTGCAAACATGAAGCAGTCAAATCTGCTGTTTCTGATTATTTTGCTCTTTTCAGTTACTTTTAATTCTTCAGTACTGAAACTTTTTATACAAAGGGAGGGAAATGCTTTGATGAATATTACTTGTTTTGTCTCCAAATAATTCCATAGTTTTCTCCGGAATAATTCTGTTTGCTTCCGCGTACTACTAGTTTCCTCTCCAAATAAAAACGCTAAAATTCGTTATCCAGTTTAGCAGTGTCTGTGCGACGAAAAATAAATCTTTATCACCTAGCATACAAGGCCCTATTATGACCAACTGGGGCCCCGGGTATTAATGAATTTGGGGACCCCCATCTATGAAATTTGTTTTATTTTTCATAAAATTTTGATATAAAAAAGAATATATTTCAGAACAACATTTTAAATTGGGGACCCTTTCGAGCCGGGGGGCCCTGGGCCAAGTCCCAAAGCGATAATAAAGCCCTGCTCGTATAGCAACTGCTAAGCTTTGTATTGCCTTGTATAGGTGGCAGTGGTAATGATATAGTAATTGAATCAATTATTTTCTTTTCTTTCCAAATGTCGTCAGTACAAGTTGCATGGTACAGAGTCCTACACAAATTCTTTTTTCTCACCTATTTTGCTCCAATACTTTTTTAAAGTGATCTAATAAAGTTACATTTATGCAAACTCATACCGTATTAACCCGAATATAACACGGCCTCGAATATAACGCGACCCCGAAATTTTCCATCAAGATAATTAGAAAATTCCTATATTTTATAGGCCTCGATTTTAGCGCGATTCAGTCAAACAATACCTCGTTATATTCGGGCGAATACGGTAATCAATTAGTTAATTTTTTTTAAATAAAAGCAATCTGTGCAGCCTTATAGAAACATTTCATTAAGAAGAAGAGATTATGAATTTAAGAGTATGAATTATCACAATTAGAGAAATGTCCATGAAAAGTGAGATGTCTTGACAGTAGTATCACCTTTTTTAGATCACACGTCGATCTGCCATATGTGTATGAACTTCTTGTGTTGATATGCAACCTGGGGAATGAGAGGGATATTTTTACGCCAATTTTTTAATCTCCTTCCATTGGTTCATCCCTTCTGCAAGTATGCTTTCATATTTGCCCGCCAATTCCAAGAATGACTGTCGATTTCATGTAACACGTACGTAAAATTCAAATAAGAAAAGCTCAATCGACTTTTAATGGCTTCACAGGTTCAAGAAGGAAGCAAACGTGCGCGGATTTGTTTGTTTGTTTGTGTTGTTACGGCAAAGCTACGCATGGGCGATCTGCGGAAAGATTGAATATGCATAGCCTCGGATGTATGAAAGTGCTGCCATAAGAACTGATGCTTGAAGTCGAATGAGAAAGTAGTCAGCTATCATAGTCAAATTCACAGGCCATTTTTAATCTGATAAAATACAAAATATGGACTGAATAAGTAAGATAAATCTCTTTAAACGCATCGATTATAAAACCCGTTTCTGAGTCAGATTTAAAGGTCCACTGTAGTTTCGTCGTTGTGGAGTGTTAAAATTTGGCGACATTTTCGAGATAACCTCAAAAAAGCTACACATTGCTATCAATGTAACCTTGCAGGATCGTGTCATAAACTTTAAACAATGCACCCAATTTTTAAATTAAGAGTAAGCTGTTGTAAACATCTATTGTGTTGTGCTTGAAATGGATGTAGGTCCTCTCAACTGCCAGAGACCATAACACATTGGAATTATTTTGAGTGTTCCTATAAAAATACTATAAATACTACAAGCAGTATTCCCCATGGAGAGAATTATTCTTTAATACTTAATAGCATATAGAGGAGAGTAGGTTATTATGGAATAGTCGGGAAATCGAGATTTCGTCTCTGTTAGGAGCTACTGTCACATGGGAATACCACGAACTACTCCATAAAAATTCCCGTGTCACAATTCAGTGAGAGTTGATTTCTTGTTGTTGCGATACCATTCTCTACAGAAAAGTGTATTTTGTGATTTTCAAGAGTTTTCGCAGATACGTTTTCAAACCTTTTAACCCTTTAACGCGCAGTGTTCCCGCTCTGGGAACACCAAACTCTGACGTTTTGACTGTTGCCACTCACGAAGAATAGATTGGATTTCTATAAAAATAGTTGCGGGTGACATAGCTCCACGAGAATCCTTTACTTTTTAGCACGTCATTTCCCGTCAAAAAATGGTCACGATTATTTTTAACAGCACTGACATCTGCTGAAAAATGGAAGAATGCGAGAACAGCTGGATAGATTGCCCAATGCTGAAAAAAGCGCAGCCGTTGCCATCGCTCGACTTAACTACCAGCAAGATGGCGGACGATCGAAACGTTCATCGCGTGCCACAGATCTAGAGACCCTTTTTTTACGACAGCTGGCTGTGCCGCACAGCCAGCTGTCCTTGGGAAAGGGGAAAGGGTTGCGCCTCAAAGGGTTAACCTACTAGTATACATAACGTGACCATTTATTTTTTGTTTCAAAACGGGACATCTACTACTTTTTGTGGCAGTAGTGTATTTATTTTCTTCCACAAAACGGGACATCTACTGTTTTTAAAGTAATAATGTAGGGAGACTGAATATACAGATCTGGGTATCTTTTAGTTGTTAAGAAAACGCGCAAAAAAGCTTGTGTTAATGTTAATATCAAAATAAAATGAAAATAAACTTTGCTAAAACACACATATGCTATAAAAATCGTACAAGGCGTGCGTTTCGGGTGGTACAAGGGGTAGGCCCTTCTTCGAATTCAAAAACACCATCCAGCACTGGGCAGGAAGGTAGGAAAGTGAGAAATGTACCCAAAAGGACATACATAAAAAGGAAGTTGTCATTCGGAAAGAAAAAAATTCTTAGAAAGCCAGAATGAAAAGGGAAAATAAAGTGGAGAACGGGAGGGGGGGGGATAAGCAAAAGAGGATCTTGACTTAAAAAGAATAAATATAAAATAAATTGAAATAGTTGACAAAAAGAACATTAAAAGAACAAGCACAAAAACAGTACATACCCTCGGCGTTTTCTTTGCGTCTCGAGAGGGGAGGGAGGGAGGTCAGGTTTCTTTTTTTTTTTAAATAGACACTGCCTTTTGATAATTTTTAATTTTACGCGGCCGTTAATGAAATCGTTACCGTGGGTTGCTCTCTTTCTAAATACGGGACATTGCAGGGGACATTTTCTAAAAACGGGACATTACGGTGTCCCATAGCTGTGCTTGGGGACAACGGGACAAGTCACCTAAAACCGGGACTGTCCCGTTCAAAACGGGACGTATGGTCATCGTATACACGTGACTTGAATATTGATTTTATCCATAATGTGCAGTAAAAGAATTGTAGTTTGTTGTACTGTTTTTGTTTTTAGCTGACAGTGTTTTGCACATCAGTTTAAAGGTTCGTTTTCTTAGATAGCGTGTCGGGTATTATGGAATACTAGGTAATAGTGCAATAGATTTCATGCCGTCCACTAAAGAACCGGAAAACGAACACACTGAGTGTATCTTCTGTAATGGAAAAATTCTTCACAGATCAATGAGGTGAAATTTGGATTAAATATGCTTTACATTTTCTCTGCGGGCTTATCTTGACTAAACCGGAGCAGAGGAAGAAGATGATATCTGCGACTTATCTGAATACACTCGAAGCAGAAATGACTTGACCATAGTCCTAAAAATATGGTTCATAGTTAAAAATAACTTTTACGAAGTATAGTTGGTTTTTTAAACGGTTTAAACCACCTATTTCATATTACCCGACTATTCCATATTATACTCCATTCATAACATTTTTTCAAATAATTTTTTCTATAACAACAAAATGAGTAGTGTTTTTCTTTACAGGTGGCATTTCATTACAATTAGTTATAGCATATACTCGTGATGATTCTGAGGATTTTATTCAAAAACCTGTAAAGTTATAGTTAAAAATGTAGATGGTATTCCACAATACTCGCCTCTCCTCTATCAATTTTGTTTTGTTTGAACTAGTCGAACATCTCTAAAACAGGCTTTGAAGAGTGATTGGCCATAGAGAGTAATGTATTGGAATTCCTTTCGGTGCTCCTGTAAAATAAGTATAAATGCTACATACACAATTTTCCGATAGGATACATGATCCATACGTTCTAGTAACTTATAAATTTTGAAGCAATCGATGCATATTTACGGCAGTTAGAGCACGATGGACAGACAGGCAAGCCGCAATCATAAACCTCAGCAATCAATCTCAACCTTCTTGGAAAGTGTTAAAAAGTGTTAAAGTGTTAAAACTGCGAGTATTTTCCGTATCTCTTCTTTCCTGAAGTCATCAATAGAGTTAATATCGTAGAGGGGGGATTAGATACCTGAAGCCTTTCTACCCTGTAATCATCAATGTTAGTTAGGAACATGGCATTTGCAACTTCATAAATTTATTTCACTTACAGCATACAGAGCATTTCAAGTCATCTGCTGCAATAAAATGTAAAACATCGCCATTAAACTTTAAAATCAGCACTGACCCATTATGCAACCTGGCTTTAATTATTACCATCACAGTTGCACGAGGAAAATAAGATTCAAATGCACGCTATCTTCGTTTTTATCGAACTAAACTGCGTGAGTGTGATAGCGAGCGTGTTTCATATAGGCTTACAATATTTTAAAATAATTTTACAGTAAATGACTTTAGAATAGATGAAAGCAATTAAAAGCGTGAAGTTTTGCATTATACGTGAAAGATTGTGTGTGTACAATTACAATGTAACATTCAGGGTGTCCCAAAAAGGTGGTAACGGGATTTAATTCGTTATCTATTAGAGATAAGTGGATAATGTAAATTGAAAAATGTTCAAAATAAGGTCAGAAACAAGACTCCTTTAAGAAATAACTCCTCTCGTTCATTTTCAAAAAGTTACACTTCTTAAATTTGTAGACGACCCCTGTATGAAACAATACTCAATTAGTAAAATGTACCCCGTACACTCATGAGGTGACTTACAAAATTTAAAAATTATATCCTTAAAAATATTAAAGGTGTGAAGATAAATGTAACGCTGACTTAAACCACATTTCTATGGCTCCCGAAGGGTAAAAATCTGGCTAAATGATGGCACTTCAGGGTTCGTGCAGAAATTACGAAAGAAACCCCCCCTTCTAGAGACCACAGATCTAGAGACCCTTTTTTGACGCAGCTGGCTGTGCGTCGTCAAAAAAGGGTCTCTAAATCTGTGGCACGCGATGAACGTTTCGATCGCCCGCCATCTTGCTGGTAGTTAACTCGAGCGATCGCAACGGCTGCCCTTTTTTCAGTATTGGGCAATCTGTCCAGCTGTTCTCGCATTCTTCCATTTTTCAGCAGATGTCAGTGCTGTTAAAAATAATCGTGACAAAATTTTTACGGGAAATGGCGTGCTAAAAAGTAAAGGATTCTCGTGGAGCTACGTCACCCGCAACTATTTTTATAAAAATCAAATCTATTCTTCGTCACTGGCAACAGTCAAAACGTCAGAGTTTGGTGTTCCCAGAGCGGGAACACTGCACGTTAAAGGGTTAAAGGTGTCTTATTTCCCACCTTATGTTGAACATTTTTTCAATTTCCATTGCCCCGCTTATCTCCAATAGATAAAGAATTAAAGCCCGTTACCACCTTTTTGGGGCATCCTGTATAGTATTTTATCTGATGGATGAGTTTTGCCTTACTTGAGTATTTTACATCTGAAGAGTTCTCACCAAAAACAAAACGTTTCCAAAAATCTTCAAGTGTTTCGGTCGATCTTTTAACGCCTTGAAAAGGATTTTCTTAGGAATGAAACGTGTACTTGCTAAGACCCGAGAAAGTTTCTAAACAGAAACACCTGCTCAGAAACCGCTCTTTCTCATCTTAAGATTCTTTAAGTGTTGGAATAATGTTAAGCCTTTCAATTGGATGGGGTATTTTAAGCAAATACTACACAAAATGGTTAACACCCTATTTTACTTGCCATTATTTTTTATAACGCAAAAAAAAAAAAAGAATTTAGAGGTGAAAACACTATTAAGGTATACTTGTAAGAATTAAAGTATATTTAATTTATAATTAATAATTTATAATTAAAGTATATTTAATTTATATTAGCTTTTCTTTTTAAAAACACAAAATGAATTTTAATTTTCTTTTCTAAGTGAATTACCGTCAGGTATCACCAAAATGTTTCAAGCTACTTGGCTGTTCATGAGCGGATAGAAATCTGGTATTAGGTTGCCGCACCCCTAAATTGCATTAGCTAGTGTAATTAACCTTCGGTATTAGAAAAAAAGACAAGAAAGGTAATCTGAAACAGTTTCATGTATTAAATGCGCATTATAGTTCTCTATATTAAAAGCGTATCATAATCCGTCCGTCGTCACTATTTGTCTTCCTTGACGTTCCATTACGTTGGAAAGTGTGTCATAATCCATGAGTATTCAGTATTTG